>LR132507.1:0-20088 GCA_900634815.1 Paradendryphiella salina | reverse complement strand
CTTCACAGCCATGCATCGAATACGACTGCCATTCCCCTTGCCCAATAGCCCCCTACATCTGTCCCGCCCACTCCATCCCCTGCGCCCGCACACTCAAACGCGTCTCTACCAACAACTCCCCTTCGGCCGCAACACCCGACCGCAATATAAGCGCTTCTCCAGCCCCTCGGGCGGACTCTCCGGCTTGTTGTTCCGGTGGGCGGCACGGCCAACCTTTTACCGCGACGTCGGCATCATCAGCGTGGGCACAGGCGGCATCTACCTATACAACCTAGAAGAAGTGCCTGTATCGGGTCGCCGGCGGTTCAATATGATTCCATCTTCACTAGAAGAAGCCCTCGGCGCGTCGTCGGTCGAGCAGGTGAGACAGGAGTACCGGGGCAGGATACTGCCGGACAGCGATGGGCGGGTGCGCGCTGTGAAGAGGGTATTGGAGCGGTTGGTGCCGTATGCTGAGGGCGAGGGGCTGGAGGGCGTGCAATGGGAGGTTTGCGTGATTGAGAGCCCGGAGCAGAATGCGTTTGTGGCGCCCGGGGGCAAAGTGTTCGTTTTCACGGGGATCCTGCCATTGTGTGGGGGTGAGGATGGGATTGCGGCGGTATTGGGTCACGAGATTGCCCATGTGGTTGCCCATCATACTGCGTGAGTTCTTTCTTCCTCCCGGCCTTTTCCCCATATCATCTACGTCCAAAGTCATTGGGGGGAGGGGGGGGGTTTTCTTTTCTCAAACTACATTAACATCACAAAACCAGCGAACGCATGTCCCGCGCCCCTTTAATCCTCTTCGGCGTTCTCGCTCTCTCTCTCTTCGATGTATCTCTCTATTCGGGAAAAATGCTCATCGACCTCTTCCTCTCCATGCCCGCATCGCGCAAACATGAAGCAGAGGCCGATTACATTGGCTTGCTCATGATGGCGCAGGGCTGCTACCGCCCAGAAGCCGCCATGGAACTCTGGGCCAGAATGGAAAAGGTTGCTGGTGGAGCGGGACCACCCGCGTTACTGAGCACACATCCCAGTCATCATGATCGCGAGGAGAAGATCAGGGAGTGGTTGCCTCGCGCGAGGCAGATGGCGGAGAAGAGCGGGTGTGGGGGGACGGCCCAGTTTGGTTAGTATTTCGATCTTGTCATGACGTTTGGATTTTGTGACTAAACTTCAGATACAGCGGATCAGTTTAGCACTGCGTTTGGTAGCTTTGGCAGGTGGTAAGAATTAGAAACCCTTTTCAAGGTCGCTGGAACAGAATAACATGTACAACACCAAGAACAATAATAATAATAACGAATCATGAGTACTGCATCATGATCAGACATGGACCCCTTACAGATAGCAAACATGTTCTTTGTCATAATCTTTGATAGTCTACGACTTTCGGCTCTCCAGTCGTGATCAGCGTCGCGGCCTGCAAGTCGGCCGTCTTGGCAACACCGATACTCGCTCTCGCGGCCAAGTCCCCCCCTTCCTCCTCGGCATCCGATAAGCTATCGTCATAGTAACTCGTCCCCATGTCCATGGCCTTGTCTTCATGTGTGTCTAGACTCATATCCATGGCCTTGCCCATGTCCATTTCCCGTACGGTAAGCCTCTTCTCCATGTCAGCGTCAAGATGCCTGACTCCCTTCTCCCAGTCGGCATCTTCATCCACGCTAATCAAGTCCTTCTCTCCCCAGCTGCCGCGGTACCCAGGTAGAGTGGATACTTCAGAAGGAGTGGACGCCCGCCCGGGGCACTGGAAGACTTGCTTGAGCAATGGAGAAAGACAGGGAAGAGAAGCAGCGAGGATACCGACGTCGACTTCGATTTGAGACCAAACTGGGACCCAGGCCCAGCCCCTGACGTGCATGTTAGTGCGTGGGAAAGGCTCAGGTAGCGCAGTTTGGCAGGGGGGATCCTAAGACGTACCAACTGAAATCTGCTTCCTGCCAGCTGCTTCCTGGCGAGGTGGGCCGGCCTGCCATGACGATTTCGCAAAGGCGCATGGTGCTGGCTACGACTGGAATGAGGCCGACGGAGAGGATGAGTGCCAGAGCCGCTGGGAGGGGGAGGGGGGCCATTGTTAGTTATCGTCAGATGTGAATTTGCTTACTGGGTGAGCTTACTGCGTTGTCTCCGATCAAACTTCATCAGCCGTAGTAATGGTAGCGGGAAGATGAGAAGCATAACATCGGTGACAACGTTGATGGCACCAGATATGGTCATGAATTTGACTACGTCGATGCATCCTCCCTCGTCGACATGGGCAATGTCCCAGACGCGGGATATAGGTACACAAAGAAAGAGTTGTGACTGTTCCAGGGGACATGATTAGCAAAAATGGCCATGAGGAGGAGTAGTCGCAAAAGAAAAAAGTCTTTTGCGCTTGTATGGTGGAATGTTACCAAAAACATCGACAGGCTGAATGCTGTCATGAAGCCGGCTACTGTCCATACAGCGCGTGCCTGTACGATCCATGGTAATCCCTGCTTCCCATATCCGATCCGGTAGTATAGGGCGAGGATGCTTATTTTCACAGCCCTTGGATTACGTCAGCCGTGGCATTGCGTGTCGGATAGAGTGGAATGGGTACCAATTTCCAACAAAGTACGTCAACATGTTGATCCACTGGTACTAGTGGGCAGTTAGTAAGGATTCCGAAGGCGACGTGGGCGCCTCATCTTACCATTAACATGCTGTCCAATTGCTCAATGTGCAGCTCTGATGCATGCTGTCCTTGGCCATGGTCAACTTGCAGTAGGATGGTAGCTGTCTGGGCAGCTCCGAGGGCAACGGCAAAGGCGATGAAGAGGTCATCCAAGCCAAATTTCTTGACAATGCATCTTCGAGTGAAGCAGCTAGCTACAGTCAGTAATGGGCCGGGAACGAAAGAGACCAACTAACGAACCGTAGTGCCACGACTGCAACAGCGACAGTATACATGGCCAGACTAACCCGACTAATGAGCGGACCTTGGTCACGGCCCGTGGCAAATACAATGTGTCCCATTGCGTCCAAGGTGCGTGGTTGAGCAATACAAAGGTGGAAATGCGGACATGGGGGAGCTGCAGGTGTAATCACACGGCGGCGCAAGGGTTCAGGTGATGGAAACAGGAGAGCATAAGCAAGAAGCAAGAAGGCGATCAACAAGGTAAGGGAAGCCACGCAGACGGGCCCTACACACATCTAATACAGATCTGAGGTCTGGGAAAAGGATTACGACACAGGCAGTGCAACACGCCGATCAGGGCGGTTGCAAAAGGATTTTTGCAGCATAAATTGATGCGGCGCTACTTGAAACCCTAGTATGGCCTTCCAGAAGCATACCAAATAGCACCCAAAAGAGCTATGCGGCTTGTGCTCGCATTCTGGACTTGGGTGTCGTGAGGTGCGATGGTGTGACGAGCCCTGTCGCAACAACGCCTCTCGAAACCTTGTTTGGACCCACGATCCAGGAGACGGACGACCCGAGAGAGAGGGCAGACGGTCGGAATTGTTTGGTGTGATGGATTGCGATTGGACTTGAGGCTAAAAAGCCCGACGGGCCATGCCGGTGCTACTGGCGCAGGCGTGCATAAAACGCCCCTTCCTTCGTCTCCAGAAGGAGGATATGACCGCAAAAGCAGGAAATCCGTAGTAGCCACGTGCTCGATGCTCGGTTGAGAAGAAGTTGCGTACGGGTGTGCTAGTCCTCCGTCGTAGGGGGTTCGCGATAAGCCAAGCGGGTGGAAAAGGCGGGGTTTGCAGTGGGTTCGGGAGAGGATCGCTGTGGAGGCAGCCTGATGAGGCTACGGTGGCAACGGGCGCTGTAGCGCTGTGTAGCGCGCGTGTCCAGACGTTGCACTCACGTCACCCTTCCAGCTTGCAGAAACCCCGCGACAGCCATGGAGACTCGGGCTGGAGGCGTGTGGAGCTGCACGAGAGACGAGACTGCTTGCAACCACCACACTCTGTCGCCTTCCCCTCTCGCGCCACAAACAAGCGGCGCTTCCTTCTGCCTCTGCACCTGCCCACGGCATCCCCTCAGCCCACTGCACGGTAAGCTGCCGCCCTCGTCTGCATGCACCACGCCTACTCTCCTTCTTGCGCCGTGGAGCCAGCGCGCCCTCCCGTTCCCAGCGTTGCCAGGCTTTCTGGCCGGACAGGGCCCCCTCCTCCTCAACCACTGACCATATCCCTCCTCCAGCAGACCCTGCCCACGCCCATCAAAGCCCACGCCTAGTCCGTCACTCCACCCCCCCGTCTTCTCATCTCGCGTGGGTATACCCGCCGCGGCGACCATGGCCAACGACGCCACCATCACCTTCTCCCAGACGGGTGTGCAACCGCCCGTCTATGTCACCACCTCCCTCAGCGGATGGGCCCCGCTGGAGATGGATGTAGAAGAAGACACGCCCAATCCCGGCAGCCTCGTCTTCACCAAGACGTTCAAGCAGGTTGCCCAAGGAAGCTATCAATACAAAATCCGCCTTGGTGAAGAGCATTGGGTTCTGGACGATTCCAAGGAAACTGGTATGTCTGCTGGCATGTCCCCTCCTGCATCTGCTGACGCCGCACAGCTGCCGACGACCAAGGCATTTACAACAACGTCATCCATGTGGAACCTGCCAGCAACGCCAAGTCCGCAACGCCCATCTCAGATGCCACCCACGAACCAGCCGACAAGCCAGCCGACAAGCGCAAGGACAGTACCATGGACCAAGATCAATTGCCTGGTGTTGCGGTCCCCCTTGTGGTAGTGGACAAAGTCCAGGATCAGGAGCAGCCGGCTTACGGCCCACCACATCACGCCCACCTCCTAGCTGGTACAGAGCCTGAGTTTGAACAAGCCAAGTCAGACGTGCCAGTCCGAGTCCAGACGCCAAAATCGCCTGAGATTCCCAAGGTTGCCCATGACACGCGAGCTGCAGATGCAGCTTCCGACAAACTCAACATCACGTCCCAACACCACGTCGAGCCCGGCACCGACGAGGAGCAAGCAGCACCCTTGTTCCGCCACGAATCTTTCCAAGCGGACGAGCCACCGCTGGCACCTTCAATGGATACTATTGACGAGGAGTCGACGCAGTCCTCGGCCGATCACACCAGTTCTGGAGATGCCATGGATACACCATCTGAGCTAGACGAAGGTGACGAGCTGAATCTTGCGCCCTTGCTCAGTCACGAGACTGGCATCAGGCATGAGAACAACAAGCCAGCAGGCGAACCACTGTTTTCTCACCCAGCAGTCTCTGACAAGGACGATGCTGAAAACACTCCACTCTTTTCGCATGAGACTCATTTGCATGACGACAGTGGCATCGCGACCGACTCGGACAGAGGAGACGAATTAACCCGCTATCCGTTACTACCGCACGAAAGTGGTTTCTCGCATCATAGCGGAAGCGAGATGGTGGCTAGGAGTTATTACCCCGCGGCAGAAGAGCCGCAACAATACAAACCTTATGGTCATGACAATGAATCCGATGACTACCCGGAGGGGTACGATGAGGATGATGCGCCTCTTCTTCCTCATGAGCGCGAAGTCGTAGTTCCTGACAAGGCCGGCCCTGACTATTTCCAAGACAACACCCCGTTCTCGCTCGACAACCAGCCTACTTTCAGCTATGAGACTGGCGGCGCTAGGAACTTTTTCGGTGGGCCTGCGCGACATGATATGTGGAGGACACGCACCAACAGTATTCTTCCTCATAGACTGCCACGATCCGATGCCGAAGACGAAGACCTAAAGGATCCCTCGTTAGAGCGCTTTCCTACCCATCGCGATTTGATCCTGGAGCGTGTCGCATCCATTGGGGTCAGCCTCCCTGAGGATGAGGCAACGCACGAGCAACCAAATTCGCCACAACCATCTGTTCTATCGCAAGCCTGTTCTTCAGTCGATCTTGCACCAGTCAAATCGTATGCCTCTTTGGCGTCTGTGCCCGAAGCAGATGATAGTGATGAGGATGATGATGATGAGGAGGAAGACAGGGATGTCGACAGCCTGCCGTCGCCTGTTTGCATGGGCCGAAACACCGTCCGTATGTCTAGTTCACCATCAGGGCTCGCTCGCGACCCGCATGCTACGCCTATACCTGGCGAGAACAAGCAGCCTGACCATGTCATGCAGACTAAAAATGAGTCAGAAGACAATACAAGGGAATCTAGTAGCGAAGCTGAAAGTGTTAACAAGCACGACGGTGCCAAGGACGGCTCGCATGTTTCTAATACCTTTCGCGATGCCATCTCCACACCAACCAAGGTCATGAGCTCTGCAACATCCCTGGTCACATCTGAGTTCAACACTGCTACTGAAATAGCGGATCATGCTGCCAACCTAGACTCGGAGCTTCGGCAGCGCAGAGGTCTGGTTGAGGAATCCGTACAGAGAGAAGACACAAAGTCGACCACTATCAGCGACACTACAACCAAAGATCAAGTCGCGAAAGCCTTTTCTTCCTCAGCACTTGTACAGCAGCCCGACAACAACAAAGATGACGACAGCCTTTTCCAGCCTTTCTTCCGCGTCGTGTTTGGGTCCGTAGGTCGCTTCTTGACTGCCTGCGTCTGTGATCGGAAACGAGCCAGGTGAGCCAAAAACCTCTTTCCTTTCTCTTCGGGGACACCCTGAGTATGTAACTCGTAGTATTCTGCTCTCTTTCTATTTCTCTCTCTCACACACACACACACACACACGTATCCCTTTCCCTGAGATGCCCCTCATCGACTACCCTAGAATCCTGCTAACATGGCCTGTCGCAGTGCCTCGGCAATCTTCCTCGGTGGCGCAGTCGCTGCATACTATTATGTTGCAATAGCATCATAACCACCTCTCACACTCTCTTCAAGATCAACAAAGACTGGTATAGTTCTCTTTGTTGAATCCAGGACCCGCGAGAGTTTTTGACTGTATGATAACATAACGGACAACGAATCGCGTTTGATGATGGAGCCTGTTTTTTTTTTTCACGTGGCGTTTCTTCTCTCTCTCTCTCTCTTTCTCCTCTTAGCCTTGCCCGTAATCGAAATCCTGCTCACTCATACATATTGACCTTTGTCTTGGCTTGGTGCAGTCTCACGTGATGGCTAGGTATAGCAAAAAAGACACCTTTTGAATCAAGACCCTCTTGGCTCGCTAATGGGTACTATCATGTCTACGGGGATGGCCTTGTTAGCTTCCGCTAGACGTGCGCACATCAAGCCACACCACATACCACTCCATGTCTTCCTGACAAGCCAACAAAACCGAGGCCGACAAATACAATTACGAAATCTGACATAGTATTCTCATTTCCTATACATATATCCTATCTACCTATTCCTACAGCACGCTATTCAGGTATCTTATCTCTCTCTCTCAAGTCTATCGAACAATCGTCAGTGAGTGGACAAAAACCAAACGAAGCATGCTTGTTTTTTTTTTGTTACCCAACGTCGGATGCAAGGGGTGGGTATACAAAGTAGAGCATGCGTGAAAATCACAACAAACATTTTTCTTCAAAAAGGGCAGTTTCGTTTGTTGTTTCTCTACAAACGAGGTTTGCTTGTGCTGCCCGATTGTGCACTCACCGACTTGTTCTTGAGATCAAAGCGGTCATTGTTCATGATCTTCTCCCAGCCAGCAACAAACTCCTTGACAAACTTTTCCGTGTTATCAGGTGAGGCGTAGGTCTCGGCAACGGCGCGCAGCTCAGGGTGAGCACCAAAGATGAGGTCGTGACGAGTGGCGGTCCACTTCTTCTGGCCGGACTTGCGGTCGACACCCTCGTAGAACTCCTTGCTGGCATCAGTGGGCTTCCACTCGGTGTTGTTGTCCAGAAGGTTAATGAAGAAATCGTTGGTAAGCTGGCCAGGACGCTTCGTGAAGACACCGTGTGATGAGCCGTCCCAGTTGGCGTTCAACGCACGCATGCCACCAGTGAGAACAACCATCTCGGGCGCAGTGAGCCTGAGAAGGTGGGCCTTGTCAACATCGAGCTGCTCAGTGCGGACACGCTCGGAACCCTTGCCGTAGTTGCGGAAACCGTCAGTGACGGGCTCAAGGTGCTCGAAAGACTGGGCGTCAGTCTGCTCCTGGGTAGCATCGGTGCGGCCAGGCGCGAAAGGAACTGATACACCAGCGGCCTTCTCAACGGCGGCAGTGCCAGCCAGGACGATCAAGTCAGCCAAAGAAACCTTCTTGCTACCGCTGTTGAACTTGGCCTGAATGCCCTCAAGAGCCTTGAGAACCTCAGCAAGCTCCTTGGGATTGTTGACCTCCCAGTCCTTCTGAGGAGCGAGGCGAATACGGGCGCCGTTAGCACCACCACGCTTGTCGCTGCCACGGAAGGAGGCTGCTGAAGCCCACGCCGTGCGGATGAGCTTCGCGGGCTCGACACCGGCATCGAGTATCTGCTTCTTCAATGTCTGGATGTCGGAGTCGCCAATGATGTCGCCCTCAGGCTGGGGGACGGGGTCTTCCCAGAGGAGGACCTCCTTGGGGATCTCGGGGCCGATCCACCTGGAGCGGGGGCCCATGTCACGGTGGAGAAGCTTGAACCAGGCGCGGACGAAAGCGTCATGAAGCTCCTCAGGGTGGTCAAGCCAGCGGCGGGTGATCTTCTCGTAGGCAGGGTCCATGCGCATTGACAAATCAGTGGTAAGCATCCTTGGCTTGTGCTTCTTGCTCTGGTCGTAGGCATCGGGGATGATGGCCTCGTCCGTCTTAGCGACCCACTGGTTGGCGCCAGCAGGGCTCTTCTCCAGCTCCCACTCGAACTTGTAGAGGTACTCGAGGTACTTGTTGCTCCACTTAGTGGGTGTGCCGGTCCAGGTGACCTCGAGACCACTGGTGATGGTGTCTGGGCCATTGCCACGGCCGTGCTTGTTCATCCAACCGAGGCCTTGTGTGGACAGGTCCTCAGCGTTGGGGTCTGGGCCCGCGTTCTCGGTAGGAGCAGCACCGTGCGTCTTTCCGAAAGAGTGGCCGCCGATGATAAGGGCGGCGGTTTCCTCGTCATTCATAGCCATACGGCTAAAGGTGGTGCGGATGTCGTGGGCGGCAGCGACTGGGTCAGGTACACCCTCGGGACCTAGGAGTGTTAGTGGTCGGCAAATCACTGAAGCCTTAGAGTTACTCACCCTCTGGGTTCACGTAGATGAGACCCATGTGTGCGGCAGCAAGTGGCTTCTCGAGATTTCTGGATGTGTGGGGGTCTTTGGAGTCGACCTTGTGCTGGTCACCGTCCATGATGCCCTGGCCTTGAACACCCTTTGCACCGTCCGCATAACGAACATCGCTACCGAGCCACTCAGTCTCGCCACCCCAGTAGACGGACTCGTCAGACTGGAACGTGTCTGCACGTCCACCGGCAAAACCAAAGGTTGGGCAACCCATAGACTCAAGAGCGACGTTTCCGGTGAGAAGCATCAGGTCAGCCCATGAGATCTTGTTGCCGTACTTTTGCTTGATGGGCCAGAGAAGGCGGCGAGCCTTGTCGAGGGAGACGTTGTCGGGCCAGGCGTTGAGCGGGGCAAAGCGCTGCTGTCCGTCACCACCGCCACCACGACCGTCGGTGACACGGTATGTTCCAGCAGAGTGCCATGCCATTCGGATGCTGTTGCGAGGGTTAGAAATGATAGGGCACACCAACCGAGGGCTCTACGTACAACAGACCGCCGTAGTGACCAAAGTCGGCAGGCCACCAGTCCTGAGAGTCGGTCATCAGGGCATTGAGGTCCTTCTTCAGCGCATCATAGTCGAGCTTCTTGAACTCGTCGGCGTAGTTGAAGTCAGCGCCGAGCGGGTTCTGTCTGGGGTCGTGTTGGCGCAGAATGTTTGTTCTGAGCTCATTTGGCCACCAGTCAGTGTTCTTGGTGCCGCCGCCGGCAACGTTGGCCGCCTTTACGGGACACTCGCCTTTGGACATGATGAGTGGATGAGTTGGATGTTATGAAAAGGGTGTATTCGAATAACAAACTGCAGAGCTGGTTGTCGGGAGCGATATCTGGATATATAAGTAGCGGGGCATTCATAAGCACCTGTTCTGGCCACCAGCATCTCCCCTCCCGCAATCGACCGTGGGTCCGCATCTGTTAGCTCCGTCTTGCCTAGCATTACGGCCAGTCACCCCACTGTTCTGCTCTTTTTGCCCAAGAGCTCGACAACGGACCTCTATGATGACAACGCATTGACAGTCCATCATGCGCGGCTTGGAGCCCTCCCTGTGAATCGTCGTCCGCGTCACTGTACGATTGTTGCTTGCCATGAGCAATCGCACGAACCTGTCAGGTGGCAGGTGGGCTCCCAAGACCCCGCTTTCGGAACCGGAACCGCATCACCGTCATGGATACATACATAACACCTGTGCTCTGATTCGCCGACGCGAGTTCACGTGACAGACAAAACCACACCGAGGCAACGTGCAGCTATGGCGGAAATCGGCGGTTTGGTGTGCTGGACAGGCCAGACACCAAGTTTGAGTAAGCGCCCCAGATATGCATACATCATCCGTGGTGCCACACCATGCCGCCTCGGGTAATCGCCATGGCCGCGTACGCACGTACGAAGAGTGTCTAGAGGCGCGAGAAGTCGCTAGATGCTTCTACACCACGCCGGTGCCACTCTGCAAAAGAAAAGCAACGATCCTCGAATCTGTAATACGGGAATCTAGATGTTCATGGTACTCTCCTCGAAGAAAAAGCTTAGTCACAGAGTTGGGAGTAAGTTAGTGCGAGACGCTTAATCACTCGTCGCCAGAAGATATGAGGCCTCTCCACCCCGCATAGAATACCTTTAGGGTCTGCGTATCGATCCGTACGCACATACATGTGGTTGTCGCCCCCTTATGTACAAGCCTTAGCTTTTGCCGAGGAAGTGCTTCTGCTTCGTGTACAGATGTAGTTGACTGCTGGTCCGGTTGCCGCCAACTGATTAGTATCATTCCGGCGACCCCACGTTCATCACCCCGCATTGCGCCTCGGCATGCGCCTTGACTATGGAGAGTCACAAGCACTTTACCCACAAGCGGCTCCAACAATCGCCGCCAGTTGTCATGCCTATCAGCCAGCGGCGCGGAAATCTCACGTCCCAAATTATGGATATCGATTCGTAGGACATGAGTCGTCATTACATCCCTCTCCCACTGGCCGATCCATCAGCTCCAAACTGTGACTGAGGGGCACGTTCAAATTTCATTGGTTGGTTTGCACCAATAGGGCCTTGCCCACTTCGTAGGGAACCCCCAAAGTGCTTGGGAATTAGCTATAGAGCTCTCTTCGCAAAGAGGGGTAGCGACATACCGATGAGTTGGTATATTATCACCTGTCTGGTCAACTCAAGCTCGTCAGCTTTACCTAGCATCCTCTTCGATTTCAAACGCAATTGTCTGGGGCTATTTTCTTCTTCTAAGTCTATATTCTATGATCATGGCAGACCAAAAGATGCGAACCTTTGAAATCCCTAAGACCTGCAAAGCCGGTGTCGTAGTTAATGAAGGGCCGGACTTTCGAGTGGAAGTGCAAGATGTCCCAGTCCCAGAGTGTGGTGTGTATCTGACGAAGCTAATTTCGATTCAAATACACTGACAGCACAGGACAGGGCCTACCGATGTTCTCATCAAGCTCAATGCAACCGGAATCTGCCATTCAGATGTTCACTTTATGCTCAATGACTGGGCCACGCCGAAAATGTCAGACCTCGGTACAAGGTGTGCTGGGCACGAAGGCTCAGGGGTTATTGTGAAGGTTGGCGACCAAGTCAAGAATCTGAAGCCAGGTATGCGTGCTGGTTTCAAGGTAAGCGGCCCCTTGTCGCGGCAGCGGAGTAATTCCTGGGGCTATGATTGCTGACTGGTCATAGCCGATCCAAGATACTTGCGGTTCATGTGAGCTTTGCCGTACCGGTGATGAGTGCTACTGCGCAAAGGCTGTGTTGACGGGATTGATGGTCGACGGTTCGTACAAACAATACGTAGTCTCGCCCGAGAGATACACGACCCTGGTACCAGATGGAGTAAGCGACTACATAGCCGGACCTATCATGTGCTCAGCTTCGACAATCTACACCTCGATCAAACAATCGGAACTGAGACCAGGCGACTGGGCAGTCTTCCCTGGTGCTGGCGGAGGGGTCGGACTACAAGGTGTGCAACTAGCAAAGGCAATGGGTCTACGCGCTGTAGCCATCGATACCGGCGATGACAAGAAGAAGCTTTGCATGGAAACGGGAGGCGCAGAGCACTTTATCGATTTCAAGAAGGTCGAAAACGTTGCGGAGGAAGTAGTGCGATTGACCGACGGCATAGGCGCACATGGTGTCTTTGTCACTGCTGTGCAAACGTACCCTTCATCGATATCCTACCTCGGTACCCGCGTTGGTGGCAAAGTCATGTGCATTGGACTGCCGCCGACAGGCACTGGGCACATTGATGTTGACCCGAATCAAATGTGCTTCAGGAAGCAGAGCGTCCAGGGTACGCTTGTGAGCAACATGGCGGACGTGGACAAGGCGCTCGACTTTGCCAAGCGAGGGCTGCTGAAACCCATCTACACTGTGTATCCGATGAGTCAGTTCAACGAGGCCGTACAGAAGTTGAGACGCGGGGAGATTGCAGGAAGGGCTGTAGTCGATTTCAATCAGGAGTAGTCGTATGCAATGTAGCAGGATACTACGGAAGCCTCTATAAATGAGGGTAGTCGATAGTTGGCCATGCCAAAACGAATTCATAAATGTCTACAGATGAGATGGCTTCCCCGGATCATAGCTGTTTTCGCATGTGATTTCAGGCGGCGACGCACAGACCATGTATTATTCGCTGCACTGGTCTTATCGAGGATCAGCCCTACGCCGCTGGTACAACAACTACTAGCCAAGCCATCTTCCTACCTGATGATCGCTTGAGCAATGCGCCTCAGCTTTCAAAAGAGCATATGTCGAGGGCATGTCCAGCTCTTCGCACAGCCGGTCGCCGGTCGGACACGACGCATCGTCGAATCGCACATCGAACGGGAAGCAGCCAGCAGCCGTCGAAGAAGACGGCAACGATGAAGAGGCGCTGCTGGCGGATGATGGATTAGAAGGCGACCTACCTGAGCAGTATGCACGGAGAACCCCATCCAGGAGCCTCCAATACTGAGTTGACTCTCCAGAATATCCTTCAAGCGCAAGCCAAAGACACAGGCTTCTGCCTTGGGCTTCTCGCGGTTCCTCCCCTCGCCGCTCATCACATCCTCCAGCAATCGCGCATCGCCTACCCCGCGATCCCACCGCGCGAATGGCTCAACGGAGCTGATCCTGAACTACCTCGACACACCAGGCAGCGCTGGCGAACACGTCCAAGACGCCAAGGATACCAACGGGCTAGACTGGTATGTCGAGGGACCGGGGCGACGAGTAGGCTATGACGACCTCACCGCCATCGACTGGATCTTTGAATATGCCAAGGAACGTCAGCGCTTGCGATACCTGTACACAGGCACAAGTGGTATCTTGGGGCATGTGAAGCAGCTGGCGGACGCCAGTCAAGTCTGGATCATTCTAGTCGCTGCAGGTATACTGAGCGGAGGCATTGCGGCTTTCATCGATGTTGCGAGCGATTGGCTTGCGGACCTAAAGACGGGATACTGTCACAATGTTGACGGAGACGGGCAATTCTACCTGAACAAGAGCTTCTGCTGCTGGGGAATCGAGGAAGAGCAGGCATGCCACGATTGGAACTCGTGGGGCTCTGCTATGGGCATCGACCGTGCTGGTGGGAGATTCGTTGTCGAATATATCTTCTTCATTCTTTTTTCGGTGAGTGCGCTGCCAAAGGCGCTGTGTTGGGACTGGGTCGAATGAGAGAATTGACAGTCGTCAGGTACTATTCGCTGCATGTGCTAGCCTCCTTGTTCGCGAATTTTCTCCTTACGCCAAACACAGCGGTATACCTGAGATCAAGACCGTCCTAGGCGGATTCGTGATTCGGCATTTCTTAGGCGGTTGGACGTTGGCCACAAAGACACTCGGATTGGTAGGGGATATTACAGTAACTGGCTTTCTGGTCAACAGCTAACCTAGTCAGTGTTTTGCAGTCGCGTCGGGCCTCTGGCTGGGCAAGGAGGGCCCACTAGTGCACGTAGCATGCTGCTCAGCCAACCTCGTCATGAAGCTATTCGGTACCGTGAATGGCAACGAAGGTTAGCGGCACACGGTTCTTATCTATCACAATGTATTGACTCCTTTCTAGCGCGAAAGCGAGAGGTATTCTCTGCAGCAGCGGCAGCAGGTATCTCAGTTGCTTTTGGTGCACCCATCGGAGGTGTACTCTTCAGTCTTGAGCAGTTGTCCTACTACTTCCCAGACAAGACCATGTGGAGTAGTTTCGTATGCGCCATGGTAGCAGCCGTTACGCTGCAAGCGTGCAACCCATTTCGCACTGGAAAATTGGTCTTGTATCAGGTCACCTATCACAGTGGCTGGCACGACTTCGAGATTGTCCCTTTTGTGTTCCTTGGAATCCTGGGTGGTTTGTTCGGAGGCTTCTTCATCAAGCTCAACATGGGCGTTGCTGAATGGCGAAAGAATCGGCAGTACCTCAAGGGGCCAGTGACAGAGGTCGTCATCGTATCCTTCATCACTGCACTCATCAGCTTCCCGATCAAGTTCATGCGTGCCCAAGCCTCGGAGCTTGTCCATATTCTTTTTGCCGAATGCGCCGACCTCACTGAAGACACGCTGGGTCTTTGTAAATCCGGCAAAGCAAACACGGGAGTCATTGCTCTACTACTGCTATCATCAGGCCTGGGCGTCATACTTGCAAGCTTCACATTCGGTTTACAGATTCCTGCCGGCATCATCCTTCCTTCCATGGCCATCGGCGGTCTTTTTGGCCGTGCAGTAGGACTATCTATGGAAGTGGTTCAGAATGCCTGGCCCACTCTGTTCGTCTTCCAGTCCTGCGAACCCGACATCCCTTGCGTAACACCGGGAACCTACGCTATCATCGGCGCGGCATCGGCGCTCGCGGGAACGACGCGTATGACAGTTTCGATTGTAGTCATCATGTTCGAACTCACTGGAGCTCTCACCTATGTCTTGCCTATTATGATTGCAGTCATGATCAGTAAATGGATGGGCGATGCAATCTCCCCACGCGGAATCTACGAGTCCTGGATACATTTCAAAGGCTATCCCTTCCTTGACAACCGCGACGACAACGGCAGCTCTATTCCCGATGTCAGTGCAAATCATGTCATGACACGAATCGACGATTTGACTGCTATTACAGCAATTGGACATAGTATCGGGTCTCTCCGTGAGCTGTTGTCTCACCATCGGTTCCGCGGTTTTCCCGTGATCGATAACAGTCGCGATGCGCTGTTGCTCGGATACATCTCAAGAACTGAACTGCAATACGCACTTCAAGCTGCTTTGATGCCCCCGCGAAACCTAGCTCCTGAAACGGAAGCTTACTTCTCCCATCAACCCCTCTCAGATCCCACAACTTCTCTCGATCTTCGGCCGTGGATGGACCAGACGCCTATCACGCTGAACGCCAAAGCTAGCTTTCAGCTTACAGTATCCATGTTTCAAAAGCTAGGTCTGCGCTATGTCCTGTTCACGGATCGAGGCACACTAAAAGGGCTGCTCACCAAGAAGGATGTTTGGTACGTAATGGAAGGCATGGAAGAAGAGCGAGAAGAATGTGGTGTGGGCGGCATGGGTGTGAGTAGGGGAGAGCTCCGGGAAGAGAGAGACGGTGATGAAGAGGGTGAAGAGAGGGGTCTACTTGGTACCCCAGAAGAGGAGCAAGACAGCTTCATTGGTGCTCATGGTAGATAGCCTCGAATTGCGTTTCGGCGCCACGTTTCGCCCCGTTTTTAGACATGCACTCGAGCCATAGATCTCGATCACATCTTGATTATTACAATGGGGTGATATGACGGCATCATGCGCTTCCGGCGTATGGCCGGGATGGGTTCATGTGGCAAGTCCGCCGTTCGTGGGACCTGTGGAGAGGGTTGGCGTCAGGTACGTGAAAATCAAACAACAAAGTCTTTCCCTCACCGATACATACGCGCTATTACCAATCCATTATCTCGGCCTCGGACTTGGACACGACATGTCTGGACAGGCTTTTGGACTGCAGATAGTGGATACATGCAGCTGGCACTGCATGGCCTGGTGCGTGCGGCGCCAAGGTAGTGTTGCCCAATCACAAGCCATTTTGGGTAAGCAGCCAGTGAAGAGACTAGCGGGGTGGCTATGCCGCGGCTTCCAGCTTGGACCTGCATGGCCAGCGTCCCGCCCTTAACAACCGGCCTCGCCCATTCCGACACCAGAGGGTCCCATTCACTCTCTAACCTTTGACCTGAGCTTTCTTTGTCCCAGCGTCTTTGAGACCTAACCTTGACTGAACAACACCCTCATTTTGAAAGAGCAAGGATACACGCCCTCTATGCACGCCCCAGTAGCGTAACGTCGGTGGAAGGTCCCAGCGGCTATGACTAGGACTTGGCATACGTCGCGATCCGGCAGACGACGTTTCCCACGCTGAAAGAACACCAAGCCTTGCCCATCATTTTTGCGAAACGACACCAGATCCTGGCGAGGGACAGGGAGACCATGGCGCATGCGACCGAGACTGAGCGGAGGAGCAGGAGGAAGCGCTCGTCATCGAAGAATCCCAAGACGCCATCTTTGTCCAGGAAGCCGCATCCATCCGTGTCCAACATGTACCTGCAGGACTTTGCACCACCGGTTCAGCCGACTCCTCAGAGTCCTCCTCACTACACGGAACATCAGCAGTCCTATTTCCCCAATGCAACGAGGTCGCCCCCAGTCCTACCTAGCTATTCCGCAAGCCCACCTCAGCGCCCGGGATACTGTCAGATGCCTGGAGCTTTCCCTCAGGATGTGCCGCGATACTGGTCTCCGTCACCACAGCCGGTCCAGCCTTACGCTAGTCAATCAACTATCCGTTTTGCTTCCCCGCCACCTCACGAGTCCCGCGGGCAAGGCCCATTTCAACAACAATGGGACAGCCTCGACCGCATGGCCGCCAAGTCGTATATGAACCTCCGCGATACGGCTGGAAAGAGTGTGACAAAGTTGACCTCGAACTATATCGAGCGTCCCACGGCTGCTGTCGCCACCAAGAGCATGCAGACTTTGTGTCGCGGGGCAGCTCTATACGATATGATCAGCTCCAAGTTCGACGCCGTCATTACTAGTATCGATGACGACAAGTTCAGTGGAGAGGAGCAGGACTTGATGATGGAGATGAATGAGCAGCAGCAGGAGGAGGCTCAGAGAACAAGTCCGCCGCTCGGTGAGCCTAGACGTCCTGTTCGAGAAGAGGTATACCCCAAGCCTAGCAGTGACAAGGGATCCAACCACTTTTCCAAAGTATGGCTCTATGCGAACTCGCGACTGCCCCCGCATCTGCCACCTTTCAAGGTGTACCTACCGACGTATCCCTTGATCTGCCTGGCGGCGACGTACTCTGAGAAAGCGTATGTACCGCCAGGCACCAAGAAGAATCCTGAGACGGAGACCCACATTCCTGCCGACTGGCGTAGCGGCACAAAGGCCATGGTCCTCAAATCCATACCCGTGGAAGAGCTAAACACCATCGTTTTTGCCATTCGTGGAAGTCAGACGTTCATGGATTGGGCTGTCAACTACAACTCAGCACCGAGTAGCCCCAGTAAATTTCTGGATGACCCGGGAAATTTATGTCATGCCGGTTTCCTTTATGTCGCGAAGAAGATGGTCAAGCCAGTTGCAGAACGGCTCAAAGTCTTGCTTCAGGAGAATCCTGCGCGCTCAAATTGCAGTCTGCTCATCACCGGCCACTCCGCAGGCGGAGCCGTAGCCGCGTTACTATATGCGCATATGATGAGCACCAAGATCGAGTCTGAACTCAACTACCTTACCAGTTTCTTCAAGCGCGTGCACTGCATCACGTTTGGTGCACCACCCGTCAGTCTACGACCACTCAAGAAGCCCGAAGACAAGCGGCACAGGAAAAGCCTTTTCTACGGCTTCATCAACGAAGGCGATCCCATACCGAGAGCCGACAAGAGCGTACTCCGCAGCTTGCTCAAGCTGTACGCCAGCCCAGCACCTACCGTCGCTTCCCACCTCGCCTCAACTATGACATCCATGTCCAAGATCAACGTCTCGCAAACGCCCTCTTCTTCTCCACCGAAATGCAAGTCGAAATACGGTCTCACCCCCCGACTCACCCGGCCTTCCAAAATCTCATTGCAAACAAGTCATACCAACTCGACGGCTTCGACGCTTCCCGCTTGGCCAATACCGCCGTGCACCCTGTCGCCTGCGGGCCGACTAGTCGTGTTGCGGCAAAGAGTAGGGAGTAGGAGTAACGACGACGTGGAGGCTGTGACGGTCGACGATGACATGTTGAGAAAGGTTGTTTATGGAGATTTGCTCAAGCATCAGATGACGGTGTATAAGAAGCGGATTGAGGGCGTGGCTGTGCGGGCTGTAACTGCGAATGGGTGTTGATGAAGGAAGGAGAGAGAGGGTGCAATGTCATGACGTGATTGTGGGATTTTGGCTTATGGCTTATGTTGTGAAAGTGTTGCTTGCACTGTTGATGTTTGGATGGATGATTACATGACGAACGAGTTGTCCAATGACCTACGACGCTGAAATATACCATTTTAGACAGCAGACAGCGAGAAGTAGGGGGGAGGGGAAACAAAGGATAGACCCCCTACTATCCAGCACTGAAACAATTTCATCCGCCCGCATTCATCCCTCACCCCATAACCAAATCGTAAGCCGCCTTGGCACTCATAAGCACTATAATATAATGCGCCAAAACACCCGCGGCACCCCAATACCTGCCCTTGCCTCCATCCTCGGCACTTCGTGTATACCCCACTCCATACGCGACACGATTCACACTCCATGTGGCCCCCAGCACGGCGGCGGCAACGGGGTACCGTAGGCCCGTGACCAGCATGGCGCCCAGGGCCGTGACGTGGTTCTCGTTGAAGTTCTGGTGTGCGCGCTGTGCGGCGTTGAAGGACAGCATGGCGGACTTTGCGGCGGGCGAGGCCGCCGTGGCCACTTGTTCGTACGAGGCGTATTCAAAGGGGTATGGGATCTTGGCTGCTTTGCGGAAGGAGCCTACGCGCCCGCCGAGCCAGGAGCCCACGAAGAAGGTGGATACTGCGGCGGCGATAACATAACTGGTGTTGAGGATTGGCGTTAGTCTGGGCTTGTGGTTGTGGTGCATGGAAGAAACGAGGGGATTGGCAAGGTTAGGTTGCTGTTGGACGTGGACATACCTGTACTCATCAGGGACCTGGATAATAGCCATGGTGTCTTTGGTTCTCTTCTCGTTGTTGACGTTGGATTTTACTTTGTTTTCGCTGGCAACGTATGCGTTCTCTTGTACGTGTCGATGGAGCGTTCTTTTTGCCTATCTATCTCAGATGGCAATACTCGTGTTGTTGTCGTCGTCGTCGTCGTTGTTGGTAAGTTTGCTTTTGAGAGCTGGCCTTTTCCTCCCGCGCGCGCTTTTTATATGCGCAAAGTCCACTCTTTCCTCGATTTGTTCCGCAATAGAAGGCTATGGAAGTTCCGGCGTCGTTCCTTGCTACACCTTTCTGTGACGCGGACGAGTTTCAGCGGGGCTCCGCTTGGACCATGGCTTTCAAGGGTCCGTTCGTTCATCGGCGCAACATCTCGCCGGTGCGGACTACCACAGGGAGGTAGACCAAATTCTGCTGCCTTGCGTCCGTTGGGGTGGTAGGGCAAGGTATTTGTTTGGGAACAGGAGGATAAAAGGATTCAGAAGGGTAAATTGTGCAGGATCTTTTCAAAATTCAGGTATATTGCGATTTTGTGGAAAAAATGGGGAAAAGGATTGATAAAAGAGGTCATTTTGATACTTTGTAGTTGCGTTGAAAGACTAGTAAAAGGTTCTAGTAGCATTTCGGAATTTCGTAGCTTCATGACGACAACTCCATTGATTACAGTTGCGATCAGAGCACGAGCACGAGCACGAGCACAAGCACGGGAAGCTACAGTGGTGACGGGCCATCCGAGCCGGATCGCCGATCGAGCCACCCCAACATCACAACATTGAAATCAACCCAACTTCAACGCGTCATAACTCCACCACCATGAGC
>LR132506.1:0-20161 GCA_900634815.1 Paradendryphiella salina | reverse complement strand
CCCCCCCCCCCCCCCCCCCCGTCATGGAATGGGAGAAAGAAGGGAAAAAAAGGAGCCGGAAAATGTAAAGTCGTGAATGTGTGCAGTCAAGCACCAGTCCAACCTCTCCGTCGGTGGACATGCGTGAGATATCCACTTCCGACCCCTCCATCTCCACCGCCGCCGCCAGAATACTCATTGTACGGCAGCAGTCCTCGAACACCAGGTGAAGCAACGGCAACAACGGCCTTCTAATCCGTCGCCGTACCCTTTGGTCTCCCTGCGGTACTCATCTCGCCCCCGCTAGTTTCCCTCCTGCGTCTCACAATCTGCAAGCGGGGAAGCGGATGCGGCGCCACAGCACTCGGTGTCGTCGCCTGAGTCGGAGTCGCAGCAGTACTGTTACCACTACCAGGTGCGTCGTTTTCGCCGACGGTGCTCTGACGACGCCGACCGACCGCTTCACTTAATCTGCCTGGTCGTGCTTTGGGGAGACGCGAGTTGGACTTGTTATTCGCTTCAATGCGCGCGAGGCTGGTTGCTGCGTCGCGGGAAGGTGGGCGTGAAGGGGTGCGAGAATGCGTTGGAGTGCCGACATTGCTTTGCAAGGCGGCGAAGGAGGTGGAGCTGCGTGCTAGAGCCGGGGGTTTGGAACGGCCGGATGAGGAGGGAGGGGGAAGCGCGGTGGTGGGGTCTTCAGCAAGATCCCACATTGCAGTTGAAGATTGCGAGCGAGTTATGCGGTCGCGACCGCTGCCGAGGGATGTCGGCGTGCCGCTCATCGGTGGGAGCATGAACGTGTTTTTGAGGGAATTTGGGGTCGGCGGTGTGAGGCCCATGCCACTGCTGATCAACGTTGATCCTGTGCTGGAGCCTGAGCCGTCGCGACGACCACCGGCTGATGAAGCTGGACGGCGGAGGTTAAGACCTGCGGCTGAAGCACGACTAATGCTGCGCTTGCCGTTTAAGCCTTTGTTGATGCCTGAGAGTTCTACTTCGTCACAAGCCCGTATGAGCTCTTCGGCCATTTGCCGTACTAGCACAGCGGAGTCGTGTTCCATGAGCCAGGTAATGCGTTCGTAGCAGCCAAAGGCGCGTACAAGCCAGCATCCCTCCTCCTTCGCGTCGCAGATTGTGCGCAGAATCCTGAGGAAGTTAAGGCGTGTTACAGCATCCTTATGTCCAAGCTTTTGTTCCGTCCGACTGAAGATCTCTGGGACGGCAAGGGATGCAGCAATGGGTGGGGAAAGACGAACGACCTTCTGAAGAGGCTCGAGCATGTTTTCAAAGGTGGAGTGCGGCAGATCTGCCGAGGTGTACGCGGAGATGACGGCCATGGTGAAGCTCGATTGAGTGGAGAGGAGGTATTGTTCGACGCGAGCCGTCTCTTCCTGAAGCCTAAGCATTTGTTAGCACATTGCGTAAAGCCGATGGATGATCTGATGATACGTACCACACGAAGATAGCGTCCAGGGCAGTCACCGCCCAATTGCGATCTCCCAGCAGCGATACGTAGAACGCGAGACCCTTCGCGTCCCACAGCATCTTGCGCGCTACCTTGCCAGAATTAACCATCTCAAGCAGCACGGGTAAGGCGAACTCCTTGAGTGGACCGCCTTCACGCACGACCTCCTTTAGTAGGGGAATGATGTCGGACAACGCAGCTTCCTCTTGCCTACTCTTATTGTGTCGACACAGATTGTACATGGTATTGAGAATCTGGTTCGAGATCTCACGATGGAACGGTGGCAGTCGCTTGGGGTCTGACGCAGATCGATTTTGGTTGCGACTGATTGCATCTTTCTGCCGAGTATATTTGAGTAGTTCGATGAGAATGTCGATCGCGTTGGAATTTTGTAGGGCCTCGTGAGTGGACGAAAGCGAGCTGAGGTTCTTGATAAACTTGAGCATAGTAATTTGATGCGGCGGGGCCATCTTCCGGAGGTCTTTGAGAACACCTGTATCTCATTAGCTATGGTCTAAATAGCGGTTGTCATCACCGAACGAAACAGATGATGAGGATCGATCAACTCCATCCTAGATGAACAGAGTAGTGAGTTGGGAGGACTTACGCTTCAAAATCATTCGATCCGCCACGAGATCCTTGACATGGCTCTCTGCCTGGGAGAAGATGAGGAAGATCTGAACGATCCTGCCTACGATGAGACGTGCAACCTCCCCATCTTCCTCTACCATGCGATTCAAGACCAGACTGAGCGGATATAGCACGCTCGATCTTGAGAATATTCGGCAAAAGTCGTTCTTTGGCGTCGGTCCCTGTAGTTCAAACACACCAAATACACCATTTACACCAATGAGTACCAGATCACGTTCGGCATCGATGTCTTCTTCCAGGAATTCAACCAGTACGTTGATACCGCCACATCCAATGAACATTTGTAGTGTCAACGTACTTGTCTGGTACATTTGTCGCACGAATGCTGCGGCCTCTTTGCGGATGTCACTCGGAAACTTCTTCGAGGCAAAGTAGCATATGGTTGGTATACCTCCAAGAAACGACAAGCTCTCTTGCGATTCGGCGTCTTCCAGGATTATCAGATTGATGATCTTTAGCAGTGGCAACACCACCTCGTTGTGTGGCCGGGTGCCGAGAATCTCCAAGATTGGCAGCATACCGTGGCTCCGCAGAATGATAGAACGTTTGTCTGGCGACTCGTGTAGCACCTGCAATAGTTGATCTGCAATTTCGAGTAGCTCGTCATCCGGCTGACTAGTTTTCAAGCACCCGACGAGACCTTCTGTCATCTTCGTGAGCCGATCGTCTCGGTCTCTCGCGACGTTGTTCTCTAGATTGATATTGTCCAGACCCTCGTCCAAGTTCGCGAATGGGTCAAGATCGTCCTCGTCGGCAATGATGAAAGAGTTTGCCATTTTCGATGTAATCATGGCAAGACTGCTGTGTTCGCTTCCACTGTCGCTTTCAGCCCGGCTAGGATTAGCCAGATGCCCTTTGATGTCACCAAAGACGTCAGAAAAATCATCCCCTTCGTCTTCCGCATACTTTTGAATCTCGATTTCTGATTGCGTCCGTTGCAACTTGCGATTGGATGTCGAGCTTGCTGATCGCTGATGGATATTTCCACCCGACTTTACATCTCGTGTAGCCTTGGGCCCTGCTTTTAAGTCGCTTGGATGGAATAGCCGAGGTGAGAAAGTGTCAGAGGGAGAGCTGTTGTTGGTACGGTTGTTGTTGGTAACGATTATCTGCTTGGGTAGCATGGCTGGCGGTTGTGCGTATTGCATGGATGCCAGCTTACGTTCAAAAGCGCCCTCGTCTGCCGGCATAAGGTCTGAGTAGTCCTCGACAGTGTCTTCGCGGAACAACTGACTAGGTCGCGCTGGAGCTGCGGCCCTTAGCCTCGGAGGCTGCGCAGCCCGTGGCGTTCCCCGGAGGAATGCTGTCCTTGGCTGTACGTCGTGCCTATCTTCATACTCTGAGTCGGTGGCACTAGACGTCGACCTGGAAGATCGACCTGTGCTGACAGCTTTGCCGTTTACTCCTGGCGCTCTTTCGTTTGCTCTCTGACCGACCGCTTTTGGAAAACTCCGATACTGTTGCCTACTCATCGGACTCTTTACTGTAGTTTCGCCATCCCCAAACTCAGACATCTCGGTGACCGACTCAAAGCTAGCAAAGGCCTTGAGCTTATCGCCCGAGAAGAGACCTCCGAAGTTGTCCTGGGGCTTGAGGTGCGGCATCTGCAGGGCGCGCGGAGATATGCTTTCGGCAAAGTCGTTGTCCCAGTTGTCATCACGATCCAACTCCGGCGAGCGGAACGATTCTGCGGTAGGCCTGTGCTTCGATATATTGAGATTCACGTTAACCGGGGCCCTGCGAGATACTGCACCGGCTCCGTTGGCTGCAGCGGGTGAGGACCTGTGTACCCCAGAAAGACGCGAACTCCGCCGTAGGGAATTGGGTGATTTCAAGGCCTCATTCCACTCTTGTACAGACTTGACTGCTTCTTGATATTCGGTAGGTTTCGTGGGCACTGAAGGAACAGTCCGCTTGGCGCTGAGGATCCATGGATGCTTGAGGAGTCGTTTGGCGGAGATGCGAAGCGTGGGGTTCTTCTGGAAACACTCCATGAGGAATTCGCGGAGAAGCTGCCAGGGTTAGCACATGTGATCTAGTGGCAATAGGGTCTCGGAAAGGTGCACTGACTGGAGAGGCACTGCCAGGTATCGGCGGATGCTCGTCGTTCACAATTCTGAAGAGTGCCTGCATGGGCTGTAGTTTGTGGTACGGTGGCTTTCCCTCTATTAGTTCGATGACTGTGCATCCCAAGCTCCAGATGTCGGAAGAGGTTGTGGCGCCAGAAAGCTCGATGACCTCTGGTGCCATCCAGTATGGCGTGCCAACAACGCTCGATTGGTCTAGGCCCGACTGCTTTGTCGCTACACCAAAGTCTGCCAGCTTGACCAAACCCTCCTTGGTTGTCAGGATGTTCGCACCCTTGATATCTCTATGTATAACACCTTGCTCGTGGAGGTAGAGGAGGCCGTGGAGGACTTGCGACATGTAGAGTGCGACGAGGTTCTCGGGGAATTTGCCAAAGTTCTTGCAGATGCTATGCAACGACCCATTCTCGCAGTATCTGGAACCGTTAGCGCCTGCTGCTGCTCAGCGTTACAAAATCGGGGGGGATGCGCACTCTAGAATAATGTACAGACTTTCTGAGCTCCTCACGAAGCCGTGGTACTTGACAATGTTGGGGTGGTTCAGGTTCTTGAGCAGGTCAATCTCCATCTCCATGTTCTTCAGATCGGCCGCGCCCAGATTCTCCAGGCGGACCTGCTTGATCGCGACCGTCTCGCCTGTGCCCCAATTGAGCGCGCGGTACACGCTGCCAAATGCGCCCTTGCCCAGGCAGTCGCCCAGCTGGTAGTCCTTGAGGCCGGCGACATCTTGGGCAGCCATTTGGGCGGTTCCCTCTCTGCTTGGGCGCTGTTCGCGCTCGCGAGGCTGGCCATTGTGGTTGGACGAGGATGACGACTTCTTGGAGTGGCCGCCGGGCGTGTTGGACGAGGCTTGCGACGATCGCGAATTGGAGGGCGCGTGGGAGGGTTTCGACACATGTGAGACCATGTTGGCTTTCTTTTCCCCTGGCCCTGTGCCGGCTTGTTCTAGTCTCTCGTTCCTTGTGTCCACGCCAAGTCCGGCGTCGTCTTTTGGTCGTGGGACTGTCGTGCGTCGTCGTCGTCGTCGTCGTCAAGGTTGTGCGGCAGTACGTGGCTCGCTGCCATGTGCATATCCAACGACAGCGACGGCAGCGGCAGCGGCAGCAGGTACAGCAGGCGCACAGTCGTCGTCTCAATCGACATCAATGCCTTGATTGTTGTTGTTCGCCCATGCGCAGCGCGGATTGGGCTGTTGGCGGGGTCTGTCTCACGCCCTGGTCGTGAAATAGCAATTATATCGGTCGGGGATCCTGGCCGCGAAACACACACGCTTCCAATTTCAATAGCGAATTCCAGAATCGCTGCCGCCTGCCAGAGACGACTGTTCTATCAACTCTTGTCGCCTAGCACTGTCGAGTGTTTTTAGGCCTGTGCAGCGTGGGTAAGCGTCATGGCCGTGGTCACGGTTGTGAAGGCGCGGTGTGCTACTCGGGTGCTGCGCAGGAGCTGCCAGCCAGAACCGCCGCTTCGCTTCATCCTCTCTGACACCTTACTCGTAGCTTCCCAGTCGCCGACCATGCATCATCCACGCGCGCTACCTCATGTCCTGCTCTCGTGACCTCATCCGTCCTTTGCCATGGCAATGCGACGCGATGGCGCTATTTTTTTTCATTGTATTTCTTTTTGCTTCGTGCACGCAGTAGAACTTTATTTACGCGTCTTCACGTGCGCCTGCTCAACACCTACATGCACCAGGTGCAGCGGACAACATACAACGTCCTATCCACTCGGCACGTAGCCCATCAGCTTCGCACATGCATACATCCAACGTCACAGGCTGCTATCTGCTATCGCAATGAACCACCATCACCTTATCGCGGGGAATGTGGGGAAGCATGGCTTTGGCCACCCAATCTAGGAATCTGTACCGAAAAGGAATCCCGTACCCTCCGGCGGCTTATGCACGAGTCAAGATTCCGATCTATAGTGTATTGCTATCTCTTGTCATCCTTATCCTTGCTGCGCTTAAATTCAAATCATGCCGTCTTCACCCACGATTTTGACCCCCTTTCTCAGCTCCTTCGCCCCGCTCAAGAGCTCACGACATTGAGCACACCACCATCTACTGCCAGAATCTGTCCGTTGACGTACGAGTTCTTGGTGAGGAAGATGACTGCCTGCGCCATCTCCGCGTCACTTCCCGCTCGCCCATGAGGGACATGGCCCTTCTCCTGAATCTTCTCGTCCGGCAGATCGCTCTTCTGGTGCTCGTCGCTTTCTTTCGCTGTCATCTCCGATGGGAAGTAGCCGGGCGCAATGCTGTTCACACGAACGCGAAGCTTCTGGAACTCGGCCGACATGAGCTTGCTCAGGTGAACAGTGCCACCCTTAGCGGCGTTGTAGCTAAAGTGCCCCTGTGCATCTTTCATGATGCCGGACATTGAGCTGATGACGATGACCGACGCCGAGAGGTGGCCATGAGTTTCGGTTCCAGCCTGCAGGAGAGGCAGTAGCACGACAGTGGAGAAATACACCGAGGTGACATCGGTGTTGTATGTCTCGGCCCACCCCTCAAAGGTCTCGTTCTCAAAGAGCTTCTTCTTCATATCAGTCGCCTTTTCCGCGTCTGGGATGCCCTTCTCGCCCGAGATACCAGCCGAGGCGATCAGGAGGTTGATGTGCTTTTCCCTGGACGCCAGCTCTTCGTACATGCGCTCGAGATCGTCCTTCTTCGTCACGTCACAGGGTGAGAGTGGTATGATTTGGCCACCTCGGTCGGGGTTGTGTGACTTGGCAGCCGTCTCGAGAGCTAGAGCTTGGTATCAGAACTCAGGCATGGAGTCAAAGTTGGGAATTCACTTACCTTCCTTGCGGCGGCCGGTAATGTACACCTTCATTACTACGTTAGAGAACACCGCCTACACTAGCATCGAAACGTACCTTGGCGCCATTCGCAGCGAGCGCCTGAGCTGCCATAAGGCCAATACCGGAGCCACCTCCCGTTATGACACAAACATAGTCCTTGACGGAAAAAAGCTTCTCGACATGGAGGTCCCCAGTGTTGGCTTTGAGAGGCATACTGAACGATGGTCTTTCAACTAAATCGTCTTTTGAAGCTGCAGGATAATTCTGGTCAATGGTGAGTAATTACCAAACGATAAGAGGGCAAAGAAGAAAACGCAGGCTTTTGTCAGAATGGCAAAAGAGTTTAGTTGGTGTTTTCGACTTATGACGTACCTGTGTAGACAGCCCACCGGCTCAATTGGGGCTAGTGTGGCGCACTAGTGTGGCGGAGGTTCTGTGCTGCACTGGCTGGCCACCTCGAATGCGACATTTCCCCTATAAACCTTACCAACGGCAGCATTGGCGATAGTGGTCCTCGAAATCTCTTCTTAGGCCTTTTCCGTAAGTGTGTCGTGGTAATCGAGGACATCGATTCCGCCGGTATCGGTCACGAACATATTCGCCGTCGAAGAAAGTGTCCTGGGCATCTTCCTCGCCTGGGTTTGCGGAATATCGAAACACATCATCCAAGATTAGGGTCTAGGGAATATATCCGATCCCAATCGAATCTGGTCATCGGATAAACGGAATGTTTATTTGAGTAGCTTAATAGTATCTACGGTCCATGTATAACCGACGCTGTATATGCTACAAGCTTGCAATTGCTATCTTAAAGAGTGAGTAGTCATGGTCATTGCATCGTAGTTGTCATGCATGGAGTAATTAAGAATAATAACAAGAAAGAATATTTTGAAAATACACACACAACACCGCTTTTGTAGAGACAAAAAGAAGCTTGGTGTAGGCTCACTTGCCACACACGTCATCGTATGCGCCAAGGCCTTCTTCACCCATCCATCCATCCATCCATCCATCTCATCATCCAGTCCTACACAGACCTAGACATCCACAATCTAGCACTGGCGAATGTACATACCAATGGGACTCGGGTTCCAGTCCTGGAAGTAATCCATGTCCAAGTCGCCACTACCACACATCTCGTACGAAACTCTCTGGCCAGCGGGACAGTCACCCGAGTCTACAGTCCACGAGCCGCCGGCGTACATGTCAACGGAAGCGACATCGTGGTCTTTGGTTGGCTGGTTGGCCCAGGTAGTCAGTTCGTTGGCGTTGCCCTTGAGCTTGCTGACGGTGCAGGTGCCAGAGCCGGTCATGGTGTAGTCGGAGGTTTCGAGGTCTTGCTTGTTAGGCAGCAGGAAGATGGTGGAGCACTTCTTGCCAGCGTATGAAGCGGGCACGTCGAAGTTGAAGATGGTGCAGACGTGGCTGCTGATCTTGCCGTTGTAGGATGTGCCGTAGGACTGGTCGGGGTGCTCCGAGTCGACGGGGACAATTAGGTGGGGGTATTGGTAGTTGCCGTTGAGGTCCTTGGGGCATGTGTCCTGGTTGTCCCCATTACCGGCTGGGGAAGTGGCACTAGGCTTCTCGGCTGGATAAGTAGCGCTTGGCTTTCCTTCCGCAGGCGCAGTGGCACTAGGCACATCCTCGCCAGGCGCAGTGACGGTGACGGTGACAACATTGGGAACGCATTCGGAGGCCTCAGGGACACCAGGAGCGGTCATGCTGGGCATAGGCTTGCCGGGCATAGATTCTTGAGGCTTACCGGGTATAGACGAGGGGGGCTTTCCCGGGTAGCCAGTGTTGCCAGGCTGGTTAGGCTCGCTGGCAGGAGGACCAGTGGGGTAGGGTGGCTGCTCTTGACCTGGGTAGGTCTTGGTCATGGTGTTTGTTTCAGTAGCAATGGTCTTAGTTTGGGTAACGACGGTAGTAGGCCCAGGCTTGCCCTCAGACTGGCTCGCGCCGCCGTTGCCAGCTCCGCAAGACCCAGCAGAGCCGAGCGTGATCTTTACACACTTTTCCTGGCCTGGGGCGGGAGTGTTGTAGATATTGAATACGCCCTGGTCGTTAACGGGGCAAGCGTAAAAGGTCGAGTCGCCGTTGTAGGTAACGCCGCCGTCGGGTCCGACAGCGAAGCCATCCGTGGGGGTAGCACCGACATCGCACTGGAACTGGGTGGTAGGTGGAGTTAAGATGCAGCCCCTTCCGTTGGAGTCTGTGAATCCACCGTTGCCATCGAGGCAATAGCAACCGGTAGGTAGGTCATCTCCAACGCGATTTTGGCCGTCTCCAAGCTGGCCGAGAACGCCTGAAGCGTCGCCAGACGTCTGAAGCTTGAAGCACTGGGTGTTCTGACGAGCGACGAGGGCGTTGGCACCAAGGCCGAGCACAACTGGAGCGAAAACGTATCTCATATTGCAGGATGGAACGACTGTGTAATGAAATAGACGTCGAAGATGCCTACCAAAGGTGGGAAGCCAGAGGATTCTTATACCCCTCTGGTACTTGGGTGATATGACATAGCTTACCGAATTTCCCCAGTTTCTTCCAGCGATTCGGCAACCAGACGCGTTGTTGGGATTCTAGCGAGCGTCGACCATCTACTCAATCGTCATATCGATGAAGATGATATCAGAGCATGCGGGCTTGTACAAGCATTTGCGGGGCTCGTATTCTAAGCGGCAGCCGTTCCGGTAGCGTACTGTGTTGGCCTCGACCATGGGCCTGATGCTGCCGGCAAGAAATATCGCATTCTCATGTAACAGGAACCATTATAATTGGCTACTAGCAAAAAAGCGCCCAGTGAACTGCGGCTCAAGATGATCAACGGCCGTCTTTTGTGGGGTGCGATCGACAGGAACACGTTGCCGGATGTTGTAAGTGACTGATCCGAGCCAGGCTCAAAATCTTCAATCGGTAACCACTCGGAGATTGTGAGTTGCAAACAGCACAATGTGCTGTCAATCGTTCCCCTGACGCCGAACAGCTTCACATACTGATGGTACGGAGGTGAATACGTAGCGTCATCACATGGGGCTGGGTTAGAATAGTACGGAGTAGGCTCCGACGGTAAGGTCGGAGTCGCTTAGTATGAGAAAACTATTGGCATTAGCCTTGGCGCTGCACTACCAACAGCAGAGATTCCCAACATAGTAGCATGCCGTTGCCGAGTCTTCCGCTTGCCCAAAAGCGTATCCACGATGACAGAAGAAGCATTCTAAGCCTCTTACCCCAGGCTTGGAAAAAACTTGGAAGAGTCTGTGGGGTAATGGGAAGGTCGGTCCTTGCTCGAGGCCAGTTCTAGATGCTGGTAGTCTGTATCGTTCAGTACGGGAGACGAAAAAGCAGATGGAAGGTCATGACCATCTAGGTGCCGGCCTCAAGCGGTAATGGATCGGTTCGAAGAGAATATCAGAATTGCCAATGGCAATACTACCCTCCTCATGTTCCCATCCTGTGAGCGTAGTAAGATGGCTGAGTTCGACGACCTGATGACGAGTATCGCGCCGAAATACCTTGATGAACGCGTCTTCAGTAGGCTGATCATAATCTCCCGTATTCGGTCCACTTGGTCTTCAGACGGTCCAAGTAACAGGCTGGGCCTCGCGCCGTTCTCCATCTTACGCATAACATATTCTAACAAACATCCTAGATTCTGTTGCAACCACGAAGGGCGTGCGGGTATGTTGAAAGGTGGTCTTGATGGTCTGATCGGATTTTCGCCTTGACGTCAATGGGTACTTTGGGGTTTTGGCTCGATTAGGCCTAGGCGATCGGATCAGAGGAGGATTGAGCTGGGATGCCAGAGCTACTAGATGGCCGAGTTGACAAGATTAGTCCCAGCATCGTGTAGGTTAAGAGCGATGTGAAACCGCTTCCCTCGGTCTAATCCCTTTGGAATCCGGATTGCGGTATGTGGCCCCGTGAATGATGCGTCCGCCGAAAATGTGACCAAGTGTTGTTTCGTGAAGGGGTCACTACCGAGTAGAGCATAACAGATGAAGCGCCTTCAGCGTCCTGTAAGCTGCGAGCTGCGCACAATGAGTGTTCACATTCTGCTCCATCTGAGAAATTGCTTGGTTTCATTTCCACATTGTTCCTGGCACCGGATTTTTCTTCCTTAGTAGACAGAAGCGAATGCCATGTTGTCCTTGGGCTGGATTGACACGTGCCCTTGTAACTCCCGATAGCTTTATGTTTGTCATACTATACCTCTTCGTCTAGGGAGATGGAGCTCAAAAAAGAGCTATGTTCTTCCACATGGTGGTAATAATGGAGTGAAGAAGCAGATTTTTGAAGATAGTCCAGTGAGATGTCGTCAAACGTATCTAGAGGTGGTGAAGACATTGTGCGCTTTGGAAACACAAATTTGAAGCTCTGCATCACGAATTCTAGGCTTATGTTGGTTATAGCTACCGTGGTTATGGGCGGTAGATTGATTGACGCACCAACGAGTCCGTAGTGATAGTGGTTTGAAGGAAGGAGAGGTGGACGTACCTGTAACGTAACGCGACGCGGAGCTCCTAGTAAAGCGCAACTGCATCAGCTTGGGGTCTCTCTCCAGTTGTGTGGTCACAATTCACAGTAGCAAAATGTAATGAGTCAATCGTTTCTTCGGCAGGGCCCCAAACCAGCAATGTGATCTTCACAACGCTAGAAGCGTTGTAAGTTGCAGACTGATTCCCAAAAAACCATTACCCCCGAGAGTTGCAATGTTTCCAAAAACCCCAAAAACACAAACAACAACTCTATATTGCAAGTATGCATTATATCAACCCGTTCTGGCTGTGCGTGCGGCACGTCCAAAAACAGACATTGACTCGCAAGTATGGAAACGACTCGAGACTTGACAGCGCAACTGCGCTTCTATCCGAGGAAGCCGATTTTCTCGATTCGTTGATGATAGAGCCTGGCTTTGATGAAGCGGGGGACTGGGCACCGATCGAGATGGAAGATTGCCAATGGACGGACAGCGAATTGATGGAAGATGGACGGCCTGGGAGACGGCGGGCTGCTGATGATCAAGATTTGCAGCTTCGCTATTCCGAGAAACAGGTTAAAGAGACAAGGCTTGTGTCATTTTTAAGATGTAACCGAGTAGTAGATGATACTGGCTGTGAATGCGATTCGAAGGGCAAGCCTTTCAAAGTGGATATGCAAGACCGACGTTAAAAAAAAAGGATGATGAAGGAGAGCTGGTGATTGCAGAATGGGGGGGGGGGGTACTGAATAGCCGTTTAGAAAGAAAGAAAAGGGAATAGAAGAAGATAATTGAGCTCTGCAGGGAGCTTGAGAGTATTTGCGATTACAAGAGTGGAAAGTAGTTAAGGCCATCGAGAGCGAAGGAGCCTTAGCAATGCGGGGAAACAAAACTGAGGTGGGAGGCAGAATAGTGTAGACCAACCCAATGAGACGCGAGCAGTCTAGTCGCCTGTAGTGTTCGTCCTACCCATCTCCAGTCCCGAATCTTCTGTTTTGATGCGTCCTCCACCAGGGCCTCTCTGGCCGCCTCCAATAAAACCCCAGGTTCCGACTCCTGCAACTAGCCATGCTGCAGCGACGAATGGCACCATGATGGCGCGACCAGCAGTTTCGATTCCACACTGTCTGTCATAATCTTCCCGCACCATCGCAGCACCTTTAGCACCCTTGAGCTCGCAAGCCCAAGTCTCAAGGTCAAAAGTACCAACGTTGTAGCGGAAAAACGATTCTTGGTTCTCAGTGGTATCATGCATGCGCGAGGCACGGAAAGCTACATAACCGCCATGAAAATGCGAGGTGTTCTTATGAGTAACATATATGGAGACGAGGGCAAAGAGGACGAGGATAGCGTTTGTAATGTGAAGGAACATGATGTTGCGGCGGAAAGCGTAGGACTGAGTCTGTGGTCTAATTAGCCTGATTGGCATGAGATATCCATATGATGTGCTTACCCTCTTGCCTGTCTTCCAGTCTGCAATTACGAATCCTAGGTGAGCTGTGCTGAGGCAGATACTAATAGCACCAGCGATGAGAGCTAGTTTCGCTGGGACAGAGTATAGCATTTTTGGTAGCGCAGCCGTGATAATGTCTGCTCCTGGCTCTCCATTCCTTCTCGTTGTTTTGAAATTGAAGCCCGTCATGCGATTGTCTTCAATGAAACTGTATGTTGTTGCTTTGAGTACGATGACAGGTATGGCCATGATGAAGAGTATAGTAAGAAAGATCCCATGTAACAGCCGTGCTAGCCGATGATGCGGACACGAGTTGATGTTGAATGGTCGATTGAAGACAGGCGAGACAGATGCCTTCGAATGTGATAGAAATTTGACTTTGCCAACTATCGGTGGGAGTTGGAGATTGACCTTTTTCATGTTGACAGTGGTGGATGATTGTGACTGGGATGTGGGGGAAATGGTAACTCCTGACACCAAGTAAAGTGGTGGTAAGCCGTCTACAAAATATTGAAGATGCTAAGATATGGGAACTGCCCGGCAGGCAGCAAGTCGTCACGATGAAGTACAGATTCTGAAAGGCTCACCAGAACACAAGTACCATGTTATGCATGCTGCTGTATCTACTCACCACGTATCAATGATTAGGCCTGGCCTTTGTTCAAAACTTAGTTGTCAATGCTCTCCTAGTAGTATGTAGCTGATGTCTGGTTTCTGTCAAGGATCTGCTTGAACGATCCACAATATGCCCGGTACGTTCTCAACGCTTCGCGATGCATTTGATATGTGTCAAACGCCTGTTGTGGACTTGTATTGGCCGTTGCAAAGTGGCGCGACAATAAGCGTATGAGACGCGCAACATATACGGCCCCCTTACTGCACCGGTAATGGTTCTTGCGCGTCGCAATAGCACTGGTTGTTAAGTGTTAGACAGGCGTCTTGGGTACGTGCATAGCCCGAGAAACAAGAGAATCGGTAAGAGCAGTGTGTTGGCGTCAGGGCCTGTCGTACTTTCGCATGACAGTTGCTCGCGATTTGACGGCCTGGCGCCACGACAGAAAAGAGGATCCTGTACATCGTCACTGGTAATCTGCGCATCCGGCTCGAATGCGCAAAAAATATATGCGAGAGGATTCTACGTGGAGATTCCATGCGATCACAATCGTCTCTGTCCTCAGTGCAATTCTCAATAATGAGCCCAAAGCAAGAAGACTTGGGCGGCAGCCTGTAGTCGAAGGCGCTGACACTTCGCTGTGGGGAGGACGACAATGAGTAGTGTATCGCACCCAAGCAATCCCGACGACAAGCATGCCATCCGCTTCTCAGAACGAATGGTGTAAAGGAGGCCCGAGAGGACGGCAGCCGTATATGCACAATGCAGGTGTTGGTGTGATGAATGCTGGTGTTGAAGAAGAACGGGTGATGTCAGACATGACCGAGAACCGGGCGCTAACTGTCAGGAAGTCGCGATCAACCCGACGCGTTTACATACGGTGTCTTCGGCCTCGACCACCAAACCGCCTCAACATCCGCCATGGCCTTCACAGCACTCAACAATAAGCCGACGGCGCCCGTCGTGCCCATACAAACTCCAGCGCCGCCTGCACCCGTCTCGGCACCGACCCCTGCGCCGCATCCCCAAGAAATTGATGTCGCGTTCGCCAGCAATCATGAGCTGCGCAAGCGCGTGCACGCCGCCATAGGTGTGTTTCGCCCACCAAGTAGCCAAGAAGATAATCGCTAAATTCCCGTCAAGACCAAAGTCCCACACAAAGTACACTTTTTCGCGACATCTCCACATACATCTTGAGTCAAACCTCACAACCTGCCGCTGAACCAGCGACCAAGAAGCGCAAGATAGAGGACAGCAATGGCGCGCAGAACGGGGCACTGGCGGCAGGAGGCAGCCTGACGAGTGCTTCGACAAAGGCGTCGAAGACGTTCCCCGCCGTCAGCTTCTCGATACCCCAACGCAAGAAGTTTACCCTCGAACTTGTCGACAAGAAGGACGGCGGCATAAGGGCCATTGGTGCCGGCGGATTAGTCGAATTTGCCATCGCGTGGAAGGACGTTGATCAGGTCTTCTGCCTGCCCATACCCGAGAAGGCGAAGAAGCAACACAACTTTGTCATCGTACCGGTACATGGTGACGGCGTTGCGCCCGTACCCGATGCGCTGAAAGCTGAGCCCATAGTATGGACCTTTGAGGAGGCAACGGGCAAGAACATAGTAGAGGGCGAGGATCCAGGACCGGCCCCGATGGCCGAAGCGGTACACCATTGCCTGATACAAGCTGGTACAGGAAAGAACGTCGTCTTTCCGGACGCCGATGAATTCGCAAGCGCAACCCCAGAGAGCCACAGGAAGGGCGAAAAGGCATACCACGTCAAAGCACATAGGGGTAGTAAAGAAGGTACGCAACCTTCTTGTCCCTTTCACATCCCGCACCTCTGCTAACACTAACGACCTAGGCTACCTCTTCTTCACCTCGGTCGGTATTCTCTTCGGTTTCAAAAAGCCTCTCGCCTTCTTCGACTTCGCTGCCATCACTAGCATCTCCTACACCGCCGTCTTGCGTAACACGTTCAACCTCGTCATCTCCACTCCTACCGGCGACATCGAATTCGGCATGCTCGACCAGGCAGACTTTGCCGGAATCAACGACTATGTGCAGAAACACGGGCTGCAGGATGCTAGTTTAGCGGCCGACCGACGCGCCAAGAAGCTCAATGTGAACAAGGTTGGAGCTAAGAAGGACGCAGCGAATGGTGCTGAGGCCGAGGGAGCTGCCGAGGAAGAAGAGAGCGAGCTACAGAAGGCGGAGAGAGAATTGCAGGGTCAGGAAGACGATGAAGAGGAGGACGATGACTTTGACCCGGGTAGTGAGGGCGAGAGCGAAGGCTCGGGATCTGACAGCGAAGACGAAGAAGATGGCGGAGGATATGAAGAGGGTGACACGGCCGAGGTGGAATACGACGAAGCGGATGGCGATGGGATGCAACAGTGAGGCTTGTATGTCGTCAGCACAAGACGCAGAAAGAGTACATCGGTGGGGGGTAAGAATGCAGCAGCATGATACCATTGTCTTATCCAGCGCAAAACCTTCTCCCTTTACGACCTCGGCTTCCTTTTTTCTTTCGCCTTTACGTGAATTCGAGGAAGCTTTCATGAGAGAGGAGGTCGTCTCATTGGAGGTGAGACGTTGAGAAGCGGCGCCCAAAGCCGATAAGCATGGTAGTCGCCATCACTAACAACATGCGGATTCTTCGAAATGGCAGTGGCCTTCTCCGCGACGTGAAGCATGCTGCATTCTGCGGCAGCCGACAACCATCTATGTTTACGGCACCCCTCGAAATATCGATACATTCTTACTTACACCACCTACACAACACTTCAACTGATCACAACCACACGAGATCCGCGACCTACATACATTTCCATCACTCGAGCGCGCACGAACCGCCATCATCTCCACGAAATTGGCACGTGGTAATGGGCATTATCTTCCTAGCCTGTCTCCTAGCAATCTGTCTGCCTATCCTCAGCGTACAAATCCCCCGCTTCTACCCTTCCATCCCCACTCTCACCTCACTTTTCCAACCTCGCTCAACCCGCGCAATAGAAAATCGATCCTCGCTACACAAACGGACATCACCCTTACGACAGAGCATACGAAAACGAGGGGCAGCCGCAACGTCGCGAAGTGCGCAGTCGCAAGGGCGAGGGGAAGCGACGGACAGTGCGGATAGTGGAGCCAGAAGGAGTGAAACGGGATCAGAAGAGATCCATATCCAGTTGACGACTGCGACGAGATTGTTGAGTCGAAGTCTGGAGGGAAAAGGAAAGGGCAAGGTGAATGAAAAGGAGATGGGAAGAAAACCTTGGGATCGACTATTTCCTAGAAGAGAAGATGCTACGGATGTTGGGAAGGGGAGAATCAGTTGGCGCATTCTCCCACCTACTCCGCCACGCAAATCTGGGGGGCAGATGGAAGCAAATGGTGTAGCCAAACGACTCTTCCCATTCGATTCTGATGGCCATGACGAGTACACTCACAATGAAAATCAACGCCAACCAAGCGAACCAGAAGGTCAAATGACTCCAAGACCCACGTCCACGCCCGTGCGTATGCTTCCAGCTAGGGAGTATACACCATCTATCCCTCTACAACCTATGCGAGCGAAGAAGCCACGGGACAGTCCCGGTGTCATGTCAGGCATATGGCTATGCTTCATCATTTTAGCAGTCCTACTCTTTATCCTTGCGTTCGCAATCCTGATTGCACACAGTCTAGCATGGTTCCTGGTATACAAAACCGAGGCCCGATTAGGAGAAGCACGGCGAGGCATCTTGCAAGGAGGGGAGATGAGATTGTGCTTGTGCGCGACGTAAAGCATCATCATATCTCGTTGACTTGCCGTAACGCCGAAAAGAAAGAAGAAAAAACACCACCCAAAAGATAAACAATAGTAACATACCATTCTACGCCTTCTCTCCAGATTCCTCGCTGGGCTCTTGTTTGCCAAACACCGACTTCCTCGTCTCACCCAACCACCACGAAACCGTGGAGCCGCTTCCATCCCTTCGCTGCTTCTCCGTTTGCTCCGGCTCCCTTAGCTCCGGCTTCGGAATAACTGGTCGTCGCAATTCTCCCGAGTCCCCTGAGCCCTCTGTCGAATCGAATAGCGCGGCCTCATGATCATCGAAGTCCTGCCCCAGATTTATCCTCTCATATTCCACCGACTTGACAATCAAATACATGCCCCACGCGAGCAACGTGCCCATAATCGGCCCAAGCCAGTAGATGTAATGGTAGCCCGGAAAGTTCCTGGTGACGACGCATGGCCCGAAACTGCGTGCGGGGTTCAGACTTCCACCTGTGAAGAAGACGCCTACAAGCTCCGCGACGAATAAGGCGAGACCGATGCCGATGGGTGCGAGGAAAGTCGCCTCGTGCTTCTCCGCTGCGAGCATGAATATGGTGAAGACGAGCAGCGAGGTGAGGAACATTTCCAGGAAGATGCCGCGCGTCGGTGTGACGCCGACACCGAGCGTGGTGCTGACGGTCAGCGGGCCGGGTAAGATTGCTTGAACGACGCCTGCAGCGGCTATGCCCGCAAGCATTTGGGATACGAAGCAGAGCCCAGCGCGGGGTAAGGAGATAGTGCCGATGAGGTAGAGTCCTAGTGTTACCTGAATATCAAGATCTTCGTCAGCTTCTTCTTCGTCTTCTTCCCTCGCCCTCAAAACTGAAGGATAAAAATAGAAAGAGAAATCAAACTTACAGCAGGATTGAACAAGCCCCCACTCACCCTAAAGAAAACCCAAACATTCACCATCAAACTGAAGCCAAACACCAAACTCACGTACAGCAACACGCTCGTGTCAGGCGCCTGCGCTATCCCGCCAAACTGATTCGTGAGCTCTGCGTCCAGCGCTGCATCGCTGCTGTTGGCTACGCTGGTCCCGCCGAAGGCGAAGAACAGGAACATGAATGTGCCTGCGAACTCTGCCAACGCGGCGACGATTTGATTTCGCCATTGGTGCGACGGCTTTGCTGCTGGAGAGGAGCAAGTGGTGGTGTTGCATTTGGATTTGGGTTGGGGCTTCGTGAGGCGGGTGCGGCCGCTGGGTTTGGATGCTATATCGGCGGTGCTGTCATTGTTTTGAGTCGAGTCCCGGGGTGTGCGGGGGAAGATTAGAGGTTCATTCTGAAATGAATTGGCGAAGTCGAAACGGTGTGATGGTAGGATGTTGGCTGTGGAAGAAGTGGAAGAGGATGCGGAATGCGGCATTTTTCTTTTCTTTTCTTTTTTGTTCTCTCTTCTCCGTTTGGGTGCGAAACGATGGATGGGATTGACAAGTACGGAAGATTGCGGTTTATAGTTCCGTGACTGGACTGGACTGGAAGGAAGAATATATGTGCTTGGCTTCTTGAATGCACATGACCTCTTGTTGTTGTTAGTACTACTACTATCGCACACTACTTACCTTGGAACTGAGTCTGACGTGTTCTGCCAGAGCTAAATATTCATCTCGTGACCTCACCCGTATCTTTAACCAGTCAAACTGAGGCCTTCTCTCGGCAACATTCCTAGAAAATTTCTCTTTGTCTACCCCGGAGGGTCAACAAGCTCTCACAAATTCTTCTTCTACGTTCAAGAGTGCCCTGCTTCAGAGAAGCTACTTACGCTTGGCGTTTTCTCCTTCTCTTGCCAGGCTCACACTTTCTGGAGTGTCGAATGCTCACGTGAGTTGCTCATTCCTTGCGCAACCTCTCACTCGCTATATATGATTTTTCTACTGCTTCTGAATTTGCGCTGCTGTTTTCACCTAATGATACGTGTACGTGAAAAGCGTCGTCCGGGCTCCGGAGATGAGTACAGAAGTTCAGGTTGGAAAAAGGTTACGCATTTCTGCCTGTACGGACATTTATCTCGTATGACCAGTGATTCATGCTGATTGCGCAGATCAGGCACCTATCCTGCGCCTCACAGACTGACTTAATAGCTTTTGTAAATCGCTGACTGAACGTCCGTTACCGAGTCTCAATTTCCAGTGCCATGGTCGGCGGTGCGCATCGCCTTTAATCGGCAATCATGCCTCTTACGACAGTGCTGTGCTTAAGATGGTACCCGCTTAGGCTTTGCATTGACAGCATGGCCCGCAGCCCTTTTGCACTTGTTCCGGGTAGCTTACGCGGCAGCCATCTAGCGCTTCTTTTGCATTGTAGGGAAGAAGTTCGATCTGGGGATGGAAGGCGGGAATGCGCAACGGTGTGAGTGTTGTCAAAACGCTGAAGGTGGTCATGTCGTGATGTGGCAGTTGGTGTTTGGCAGGCACTAACGTAAGATCTACCCGAAATGGGGTTGTTGAGGAAAACAAAGGAATGCGGTGACGGAAGGATATGTGATAATGATGCGTTGGCGGGGAGAGGAAGTGAGTGCGATGCGGTCAAGGAATTTAGATGATCGCCTGATAGGGCTCTTGTGTGTGAATGATAGGTACTGTATAAGTCTTATTATTTGAGGTAGAGAAGCTGGGAATTGGAAGTGGGTGCGGAAGATGCCGTATGGAGGTGAGGAGACTACTTGCTTTTAGGCAGTTGGACATCCTCTATGGTCGTGGTGTGGTCTGAGCTTGCAACGAAAATAGAGTGATGAGCATAAGAAGCGATGTCGTTGGGGACATAAAAAGGGTGATGGTTTGGTCCGATCGCAATTAACGTGAGCCACAAGCGAGCT
>LR132505.1:0-21117 GCA_900634815.1 Paradendryphiella salina | reverse complement strand
ACTTGGAGTTCAGCCTCGCGATCGTGAGTGGGTGACGTTGATCGCTAGCATCAACGCGATGGGGTGGTCTATTCCACCATTCCTTATCCTCAAAGCAAAGCACCACAACCAGGCCTGGTATAACGAAAACCCAAAGAATTGGAGGATAGGCGTTAGCGAGAACGACTGGACATCGAACAAGCTTGGTCTTGCCTGGCTGCAGCACTTTATCCAGCATTCAGAGGCTCGCACAGTAGGTAGTCACCGTCTGCTTATTATTGACGGTCACGAGAGCCACCAGTCACTCGCCTTCCAGGATCTGTGTGAGAAGAGCAAGATCATCACCCTCTGTATGCCCCCACACTCGTCGCACATCCTACAGCCGCTTGATGTGGGTTGTTTTGCCCCGCTGAAGCAGGCGTACAAGAAGGAAGTCAGGGGCTTGGCAGACAGCCACATCCACCTTGAAGTACAGCCTCGTACGCCAACACCACTTGCACCAGGGCCTACCCCTTGGCAACCTAAAACACCAAGCAACGCCTGGGAGATAGAAGCTCAAACAACACTAATCTTGAAGAGGATAAGGGAGCATAAGAGTTCCTCACCTGATTCTATCATTGAGATGGTGCTGCAGGCTAAAAAGGGGTCAACTGTAAAGGTGCACTCACACACATTGCTTGAGGCTAGGATAGCTAAGCTTGAGGAGGCAAACCAGGCAGCGTCTGAACGTAAGAAGCGCAAGAAAAAGCGGATCCAGAAGAGAGGGACCCTATTGGAGGCAGAGGCAGAGGATATAGTTGGGCAACGTGATGTTGAGGCTCAATTGGAGGCTGAGAGGCATCAAGAGAAGGTGCGCACAGGTGCTAGTAGAGGAGGCATTCGACGCTGCAAGAACTGCGGCGNTAGTTGGGCAAAGGGATGTTGAGGCTCAGTTAGAGGCGGAGAGGCGTCAGCAGGTGGTAGTGCAGGAGGTAGTGCAGGAGGTATCCGACGCTGCAAGAACTGCGGCAAGGCAGGACATAATAAGCGCACATGCAAGAAATATGCAGCAGAAGTAGTGGATTAATTCTAGCTATTAAACGCGTAGATAGCTTGTTCTGGTGTTGAGTTATTCGCATGCGAACATGGATTGCTGTATTTCGTGCGCATTTCGATGGTGTGCGCATCTCGATAGTGGGGCACGTTATCATAAAAACTTTATTCACGAATTACACCTTATTGTACTCTCGGTGCAGATGCGTCGCTTTGTCATTCATGCACCTCAATGATGAGCGCAAACAAGAAGATCCAGACGATAGTTCGTTGTGCAAGACGCTGACCATCCGCGGGCGCGGGCTTTGCATCGCGTCTTTGAAGTTCTCCGCGAGCTCGCTTGGTGAAGATGCGGATAACCTAGCGGCTTGGCAGACGCGCGGTTTTACCGTCGCGATCGACGTCACTCATCGTCTTTCGACCAACCTATGCCCAATACTGCCAAGACATGTACTTGACAGCACCCAACTTGTCTAGCTTGACCATGTCTATTGTGCACGTCTCTCTTTTCTCTGGTTATATAGTCGGCGGTTCAGCCTTGGCGTCTCCAAGCCGGCACGTTGCCGATAGGATACAGTCTTGTCAGCGCCTTGAGCTTTAGCTCTAGACTGTTGTCTTGGCTCCTCTTGGTTCCAGCATCTGGAAGGGTCCCGTTGTGTTCATTGGGGCAGCATCTCGACGGTGAAACCCTTGGAAGTTCTTGTCAACCTCTTGACACTACCCAGCACATTTAGACCATTCCTAGCTGAAAGCTGGCGCCGGTCTTGAGGTGCAGGACCAAGATGATTCGCGTCTCATATATCAGCCATCTTTCATGTGCTGTCGGCTAGTCAATTACTAGTCCCTCTCTTTTGGCCAGGTCCCCAAGAATCAGGACTGCAAATGCTGACCTAGAGTATTTTTCGAGGTTATCAGGTTTACGCGCTGCCCGGGCAGTAAAAAAAAGTTCCGCAATGAGCGACAGCAGTCGCTCCTCTCTTGAGAGCGAACTCTCTTTCTACGAAGAAAAACCACACCGCTCTTGTCTCCATCTTCCGCGGACTGCATACCGGGCGTTTAAATACGGTGTTTTACTCACACTAGGACTCTTTCTTCTTTCTTTATTCACAGGCAAACCGGCATCAATATCACACATCTTGCCTTACTCTCACTCGCCACCTACACCAAGCATACTGCAATCGGCGCCATTTCAACAGCCCGGATCCGATACTGCTTTACCTGAGGCATCACCGCTCTCGCAACCTAGCCCTCGAATCGGTAAAGTCACAGCCTCCTTCGGCCCCGAGGATCCCACATACGAAGCCGCCATTTCCTCGCACAAAACCCACGATGCTATACACAACTACCCGCACTTCATTCTGCGCGAGCGCATACTCCACGGCCTATGGTCCAAACACGCCTTCCTGCTCACAATCCTGGGTGCTGAACTCGCCAAGCCGCAGAAAGAACGTCTAGAATGGCTCTTCTGGCATGATCGCGACACAATGATAATGAACCCGAACATTCCCCTGGAAATCTTCCTGCCACCGGCGGAACCTCGACAGCCGCCACGGAAACACAAAGAAGAAGAGCAAGGTAAGACTGATGTGAGCATGTCGTTCAATGACATCAACATGATCCTAACCAACGATCGCAACGGCCTCAACAACGGCGTCTTCTTCCTCCGCGTCAACGCCTGGGCAGTCGAATACCTCGCCGCAGCACTCAGCTACCCAGAATACGAACCAGACGTCAAACTCAAGTACTCGGAGCAAAGCGCCATGGAACAAGTCTCGCTACGCCCACGTTTCGCCCCCGCCATCGTACACGTTCCTCAGCGCTGGTTCAACGGCTTTCCGCCGTCCGCCTCTCACCCGGGTAAACCATCGGCAGCGCGACCCGGTTCGCTGCTCATCCACTTTGCGTCGAATCGCGATGGCAAGAGGCCGCAGCGCATGGCGCTGTGGAGTAGCGTGGTAGGCAAGGAGGGAAATGAGTGGGATAGAGCGCTGAATAAAACGCGGTATGCAGCGGAGATTGATGAGTTTTGGGAGAGGGTAGGGAGAGGGGAGGATGAGAAAGGGGTGTGTGAAGATATTGGGGCGAGGACGTGGGTGTGAGTCGGAAAAAAAAAACGTGTTTCTGCTTTGATTAGAAGAGACGAAGAAAGGAAAAAAAAAGTGTACTCAATGCTGTGTATGAATAAAGCCATGTTGAGAATTGCAGCTTCAGAAAGCAAGAGCTGATAAGGGGGTATTTTGTTCCATCCCATCCAAGCACACTACTAAAACACCACCCTGAATGAAAAAGACACCATAATCTCTCCATTTTCACTTCACACTCATCTCCAGTCCACCTTCCCTACCTTCCTTGACCCGCATAAAACTACTCCGCATCGTAGCAAGCGTATCCCTATCGCCATCCTGGCCGCGATCCAACGGCGACCGATGACTCCACAACCCGCCCGCATGGACACTAGGCGGTCCCGAACCCAGCGCGTTCCTAACATCAACCGCAGAATCCACAATACCCAGCCCCTGGACCCTATCCCCCAAGTCAGCAACGACATCATACTGTTTCGCCTTCTTTGCCGCATATAGCGTCTGCTCGACAGAACCAGGGAGGTAAATGCGCTTAGCACCAAGGGTACGTTTAATGTCCTCGAGGAGGACCTCCATGGGGCAAATATACGCGATTTTGTTCTTGTGGCAAAAGGCGAGGACGTGGCCGACGACTTTGTGTTTGCCGTTTTGCACGACCCAGGCGCCGCTGTCGCCGCCGATGCCGAAGTCTCCGGCGACGTGCCAGGAGCGGGAGAAGGATTTGCGGTGGTAGATGCGCACGGCGGACATGACGGAGCTAATCATGCCGCCTTGGAGGCCTGTTGTGCGGCCGAAGCAGTGCACGTTGAGGCCGCCGAGGGAGGAGGCGGGTGCGACGCCGTTGGGGTATTCGTCTTCTTCCGGCCTGTACTGTCGGCGGTCTACGGGTGTGGTGAGTTTAGATGCTATGGCGCGTTGCTCGGGGGCTATGTTGCCGGTGCAGAAGCGGCGGCCTCCTTGGCAGATGTTGTAGGGTTGGAGGCGGTCGTCTTTGAGTTTTAGCAGCGCCCAGTCGATTTCGTGGAGGATGCCATCGCGTTTCCAGCGGCGGATGCCGGAGGAAGCGTGGACGTGGCCTAGCTCATGGGAAGTGAGATGGTCATCGTCGCGGTCTTCTTCGTCGGGAAAAAAGTCTGGATCTACGTCGTCAATGGCAGGTTGGGTGATTTTGATCTCCTCACCCTCTCCCGGGAAAATGCCGTCAATGTCGCCCAAGGTTGCGCGTGTCATGACGGATTCGGCCATGTCTATCTTTGGTCAGCCTGGTGACTCAGTGGTGAACGTTGTTGACATACCCTGAGCAGACTCATCATCCGAACCAAATTCACTGTCGGAGAAATCGAAAGAGCCGACATCGGCATCATCTTCTTCGCTCCTTAAGTCTTCGTCATCAGACAGTTCGAGATCCCACATGGGGGCAGGTTCCTCTGAATCCAAGTGAAGACCTGGTTGCGCACCCATACCCATCAACCAAGGGTTGTTCGAGGCACTCGACAATGTCACGTTGTCTGGATACGGGCTTTCGAAGTCTTCTCCGGCGTCGCTCTCATCATCTGATGGCGCATCCAACAAGTGATGAACACTCATTCCCAATGGCTCGTCGTCGACTAGAATGACACCACCGTACGACACTGGTGGCAGGTGTTGACCATTGAAGGCACCAATGGAGGCTCCACAAAGTGGACGTTGTTGATGATACGGGTTCATGACGGCCATGTCGGCGCCATAAGAGTCGGTATTCATCATTGAGCGATGTGGAGGACTGTCAATGTTAGTCATTCATCTCCAGGTCCCCCCCTCCCAAAAAAAAAAACATTGATTGCGAGATTGGATATAAAAAAATTGGCTTACCGAGTGCGCCGCGATGAGCGGCTCATCTTCGATCTCCTGATCTTTCCTCGTCGGACTTTGAGATCGTATACATCCTCGTCGTAGCGAAAGCGGCGACTAAGTAAAGCCCTGACCTTCGCAACGCTGCTACACGTGACAAACACAGTCGGTTTTGCCTTCTCAAAGACTTCACCGATAGCCACAAGATCTATGCTAACGGTTTCCTCGGAGTCTTTGAGCGCACGCTCAATGAGACGCTCAAGGCGGGGCAGCATAGTCGAGTGCCATTCGTCAACAACCTCAGGGGTGAACTTGACGGGGAACAAGCGTAGTTTGGGTCGCACGACCGGTTCCATGTCTGTTTCGATTTGTATTGAGGATGTCACGCAACTCTCACTCGAGTTTACCATCTTGCTCTGAATCTCGGGTTCAGGTGTTGGGTAGCCTAGAGTGGCTTGGGGCCAGTGGAGAAGTCCGTCTGTAACGAGAGCTGAAACAGTATTGTTTGTTCGTTTCTGCTTTATCTGCCTTGTTTGCCTCCAGGCCTTTTGAATGATCGTAATCTTCTCTTTATAGTCTCGTAGAGTGGCGCATTGGTTTGGTGGGTTGCGTGATTGCCGCCACGCACGCTGTATGGTTGAAGCGGCAGTGATGACGCGCTCTCGATATAGCGATGAGGTATCGCCTGGCTCCTGCGAGTTTGGTGGTGTGTCCACAAGAGTGCCCGATTCTTCAAGGGGATCTCTCTGCTCCCATTCCATCTCTGTTGCCTCTTGTTTAGGGCTCATCATCCGCAAGCTCTCGGAGATGCTCTTCCGGATTGAATGTTGCGAGCTCCGTGACGGGTTTCTTGCGAGTGCCAGATCAGGTGACTTTTTTGACAGGGACTTCGTCCTCTCTAGAGCCTGCGAGCCCTTTTCTAAAGCCCATCGCTTTGCACTTCTATAGGATGGACCATGCTGAATCTCGGATGCAATCTGGGGCTGGCTAGCGCATTTACGCTTCAGTGGAGACGTTTGTTGAATGGGTATGCCATCGGGCCGTAGGCTACTAAGGTTGACGCTAGGCTCGGACTCATCGAGCATACAACAGCGTTGCAGCCTAGTAAGGATGCGAGAGTAGACTTGGTAAATGTCTAAATCATCACCTTTTGCGTCGGCAGCCCAGAAGCAGTCTCGCACTACTTGCATGTAAGCGGTCCCACACTTGGAAGCGAGCCTGCGAATGTAGACCTCTTCAATACGTTGCTTGAAATCGCTCAAGGTATACTTTTGTTTCCACAAATCCAACAGCGGCTGCCATAAGCCTACTTCAAGAAGTACCAAGCCCAGGCCGTATAGATCAAAGTTCGCCGTGTACTTTTCTTTGGCTCCGGTGAACTTCGGATCTTCCGGATGACGATAGATATTCAACGTCGGCATCATGCTAGTAGCCTCGATGTCGCAGTCGGAGAAGAGGTCGAAAGAGCATATAACAGGCGTTCGTAGGGAGTACTGTAATGCGCGACTATTGGCAGATTGACGCTTAGTCTTCTTGAACAGGACAATGTTGGTACTGTTGACGTCCTTGTGAGCAAAGTTATCGCCATGGATTCTGCTGAATGTCAGAGCCAACGTGAAAGCCAGACGAAAGCGGTCTTCAAGTGGTGGTGTTGCACTGTTGGAATTATGTGAAGATTTTGATCCCGTCTGAAGCACGCTTAGCAGAGTGACTGGCTTCAACTCCTCTACAGGCTTGTGTGGGTCGGCAGAACCGGAGTGAACGGAGTTTGGCAATTCAAACACTAAGCCAAAGCGAGGATGTTTCGGATCCTCGAAGTATCCTAGACACTTGAGCGTGCCGTGAAAGGACTGGCCGTTTGGCAATTTGGACAGTATCGACAAGAGTGCCTCGAGGCGTTCTGTAGATGGAGAAACTCCAGTGGCGCGATAGGCAGGGTCGTAGCTGGCGTAATCTACGAGAACAAATGTCTCGTTGTCCCTACTCCCGTCTGGTCTCCAGGGATTGGAACTAGGCCGGGACCGTAGGCGACCGATAACACGAATAGATGTGGTGCCAACACTTTCGTATGGTGGAGGTTCCTCGTCGGGAAGGATAATGTCAGCGTATTGCAGCTTTGGTGGTAGACTGGGCCTGGATGCCTGCGTATTCGACGAGAAGGTAGCAGGGTTGACGAGCGTCAGGTCGGATGCGTTGTAGTCTGTCGACAGGAACACTGGGGTGGAAGTGCTATGTTGGAGAGGTTGTGGAACAGCCTTGCCTAGGCTGATAGCTCGTTCGTGGCCCCTTTGGGTTCTTCGATTCCGAGAGATGTCGTATAGTGTGTCGATAGAAGCTGTAAGGTCCTTGATGAGGTCCTCATAACGTGACCTGTCGGCGGCCGCCCACGAGGGCGGGTCAGGCCGGCTCTTCTCTCCAGACAGTGTCTTTCCCGCACCAGCAGCAGGTGCGCCCGGGTGCATCCTCTCCGCCTCATCGAGAATCTCCTTGATGGTCCCGAGTACACTTGTGACAGTATCCGTCATGCCTGCCTCTTCCACGCTGTCGTCAATGTCGCCTTGCTTCCCCTTGGAGTTGTCGCTCCAGTCCACGCCCCATGTGATCAGCCTATCCTTTTGTATTCTGAATTTGCGATGGAGCGCGTGCGATTCTGGCGTATCTTTGGCGTCCTGCTCCACGACGGCATCGCATGTGGTCTTGGTATCCGAGTAGAGCTGAGTCAAGCGTCGGGGCAGCCTACTGATGGTTTCCATGATGGCGACTGGGCCGAGTAGTTGTCGCAACGGTTATCACGACGCGCGATGGGAGTGGGGGCGATGATTAGCTATAGAGGAGAGAAGACATGAAAGATGGCTGCAGTGCGACTGCCTTGAGGCCCGTCGTCATGGCGCAAGACCCGTGTTCTGGCTAACTGGGGTGCATTTCGTGGTTGCCTACAGGCAGGCACCGCCTCAGCGCCTGGGATGGTGGGGAAGACGCCCAACGCCGAAGCCGCCAATCACAATGCGGCCATCTCCGCCTGCGCCTCCGCCACGGCAGGACAGATGAGCGGAGTGCACAACCACCTCAGGCAGGAATAGACGCCTAGTTGTGCTGCGGACACAGTCATAAGAATCGAGCCGAGCACTCTGCATCAACTACGCGACTGACGTCTCCATCTTACAGCGAAGACAGCCAGGCCGCAACAACCGACAATGTCTCAGCCGGGACTTCGTTTCTCAGACATGCGATATAGTCACGAAGACGCTAAAGAAACGAGCATGCCATCACGTAACACGGATCGCGATTCGACTATGTAACATCGAATTCTTCCAGGTACCCCTTTGAACACATGATTTAACAAGTCACGAGCCATGCAATCAAGATTGTGAGGCCAACCACGCAACCAAATGCATGCTTTTATATTACACTATCGTTACTATTCACCGCGAGAGCATCCTAGCCCTACTATTCGGCTACTTTTTTTTATTTAAATCAGGGACAGTTGTCTCCATCTCAACTCGTTCAAGAGCCTGGCATAAAGGGACAACTAGTCCTCGGTAAGGTCACCGTACTCCCACTGGCCGCGACGCTCCTCCTTGGCAATATCCTGCTTCTTCTTCATAGCAGCCAAGATGTTGCCGCTGCTGCGCTCGAATGGTCGGAGCTTCTTCGGCACCATGGCAAGACCTTCACTCAGAACATCGGCGTTGATGCTCTCAGTACCGTCCTTGCTCTGGCTGGGGTTATACAGTGTGACCCAGAGCATGCCGTCCTTTTCCGTGGCCTCAATACGAGCCACAAGCTCACGATCCGCGGTTTCTTGAGAAATAAATGATACGGCATCTTGCAGGTACTCGGAGTTGCCGGGAAGCTGAATGAATGCCAGTTGCGCCTCAATGGCTTGTGGCTTGAGCTTCGATGGCAAGAACTGAGCCTGTGAAAGCGGACGGAGGCGCGACCACGGGACGGTCTCAGAGTTGCCGTAGTCAATGTAAACAACCTCAGCTTTCTTGTTTTCACGATCGTTGCGGCGAATGCGCGCACGGTACCATTGGTCGTCGGCAGTGAATTTGGCGGCGATAAACTCACCAGCTTTGGGTGCCTCGGGCAGGCCGGCGCTGTTTGCTGGGTTGAGATGGAACTTGCTGAAGGCATCCATCAGCGATGTCAGTGCTGATGTGCCGCTGCCGATTTGCTGGAGTCGGAGCCTGCCGTCATCCTCGACGTGTGTGATCATAACGTCGCGGTAGTCCACCTTCCCTGAGGGGGCGGTATCACCGTTGGTAGCTTCAGTGGCTGCAACCGCCTCGCCGTCTTCTTCTTCTTGGGACGGGTCATAGTCATGCCACAAGTTCTTGCGTGCATCCTTGGCCCTCTGCTCAGCAGGGAATAGCTCGTTTGCGTTGCCAGATTTCTCTGCTGAGTAGGCGTGAACGGTGGCTAGACCCTCCTCAACCAAGGTCTTGGCAAAGTTCTCACGGTTGATGTAGAGAGTGCCGATGAAGCCACCAACCTTGTCGCAGTCCTCGACGTCAATCTCAACATCTCGCTGCTGGCAGCGTCGGTTGGCGAACTCGTGGGCCTCCTTGCCAAATGGCTCTCCCTTCTCCGTCTCGTTGCGTGCTGATCGAGGTGCGCGGATACCAGAGAGGACAAATGTGAGCTTGGCGTTCTCGCGTGGGACGAGGACGGTGAAACGCGACCCAGACTTAACAAAGTCTACAATGGCGGGTACTTTGCGTTGTCGTGAAAGCAGGGTGAGTTGACGCTTGGCCTTCTCGAGCGACTCGGAGTAGTCGACGTACTGCTTGACAGATGGTGCCTTGTCTGACCAGAGACCCTTCTTCTCGTCTTGTGCGGCTTGCTCAGCCAGCAGGAGATCGTCGTAGATGGGGCTCCTGTCGGCGTCGTCTTGTCGGTGGCGGATAACGGATGCCATGCCGCTCTCGACCAGCATCAGACCAACGTTCTTGCCCTGAAAGGTGACGGTGCACATCTCGCGCTCATCGTATCCCTCCGCTGCCGGTCGCTTGCCATCCACGTGGAACTTGACGTGCTTGCCAATGAGCTTCTTGCGCAGGAACTCCTTTGCCTCGGCTACCCATGGCGATTGTTTCGGGTCGGTAGGCTTCGGTTGGCGGACGCTGCTAAGGTTGATGCGCTTCTCTACGCCCGTCTTGTTCCGCAGGAATAGGGTGTCGGCGCTCTGGATGCGGCTAACGGTAGCTTCTTGCTCGCCCGCCTTGCTGACCTTGGGCGCAACATGCTCCTTGTACACGCCTAGTCGGCCGTCCTTGGCCTGTTTCTCGGCGCTCCTCAGTATGCCCATCTGCTGTCCGAGGAGGGTGGTGTGATGGTCGGTGCACTTGGCGAGGCCATTCTTGAGCAGGAAAGGTGTGATGCTGCCTTGGGTTGGGTGCTTGACGTCTGCAACGAGCTGGCCATTGGGTGTAGTGCCGAGCAGTTGGACAAGCACTCCTCGCTGGAGCATTCTTGCCTCAACGAATTGTTGTGCCTCGTCACCGAACGGCTCAGCCGGTTGTACCTTTCCATCCGAGGGGTTCGTTCGTTGTGTTGCCGGTGCGCGGATACCGGCGAGGAGGACCATGGTTTGGATGTGCTCGGTCGGCGAGAGGAGGAGGCGTACGATCAGGCGGTCGCCAGACAGGACCTTTTCGACGATTGAGTCAATGTCCTTGCCCTTGTTCTGCTCAACAAACTTTGGAGGGTCACTCAGCTCCGAGGACGAGTTGACCCGGCCGCCAGTCTCGGCCCAGATTCCCTTGGAGTCTGCCCTGGCGCGTGCCTCGTCGACTTGGAGGCGCTCGAGCAGATTCGCAGCTTCGTCCGAGTCTTCTTTGCGAGCAGCGTCATCGCGCAGCTTCACCCAGCCGGCGGCGACGGCCTGTTGCGGTAGTATCTCCTTGTTGGGTGTAACGATGAGGCCGTATTCGCGGTTCGCGCCCGTAGGTATCTTGTAAAGCACCTGGAAGCGCACGACCTTGCCTACGAGCAGGCGGCGGAGATAGTCGCGTGACTCGAATGCAAAGGGCTCATCGCCCTCTCGCCTCAACCGCGGCGCTGTTACAAAGGCTAGGCTCAGTGTGCGTTCTGCTTTTGGGTCCTTGATGTTGTGAAGGACGACGGTATCGCCGGAAAGCACGCTCTTGACCTTTGCTTCAAAGAGGTTGCTCATCGTGGACGTCGGGTAGCTGCGCGAGTGCCGGGAGCTGTTAGCTACTGTGTCCAAAGAGCTTCACATGCCGGGTGGGGCAGCGATTCCTTACTACTTACCGTAAGAAGATGCCAGAATCGTTCAAGTTGTACCAATAAGTGTTGATGAGAGGCGCAATTGATGTGTGAAATGTATGCCAATTGCTTGATTTGGGGGTTGTGATGCTACGTGTTGTTATGGCGGGCAAATCTCGCCGTTGCTGCTCAGGGACCGTTCTTGTGGGGTCGAAGACCCTAGGCGAAGCTTAAAATGTCACCACCTCGAATCCTGCGGAAACCACGCTGAAACGCAACCATTTCGTCGACTAAATTGGACGCCATGGATTATCTGCAACCAATCTAACGGTCTGGGGGATACCACGAGAGCAATGCGAAAATGGTTTCTAGAGCGGACAATGAATAACCAGCCCATCTGGATGATGAGTACAGCACAAGTAAAAGTACCCAGCAAGAATCAAGCACGATGCAGACAAAAGGTGTAAGAATTCGCCGCAACAAAGCGTCAGGCTGATTCAACTTCTCATTCCCATCACAGAGTATGTTATGTCGTCGAGGGGCACAAAGTGTGTTTATCAGATCGAAAAGTTGTTACTACAGCCACCCTCGCATGTACCCAATATCTCCATTGGGTACAAGGTCGAATTCTCCCTCCACCTCTTCCACACTTCCCCAACATCCCCATAATCATTACATGTTACCCATCCCCCTTGTGCCCCGTCATCCTCTCATTCTCTAAGCCATCAAAGCAACCAAAACATTACCAATAGCAACAGTAGCAACAACAACAACAACAACAACAACAACAACAACAACGCCAGGCGCGTTCTTGGAGGCAGCACCAGTAAACTCTGTCATGTTTCCGCTCATCGTTGGGGTCATCATGGGTCCGCCACCAGTCATGGTCATAGTCATGCTACCTGACATGCTGACAATCATGAGCTTTGTCTCGTTGCCAGTGCCGCACGCAGGAACGACGACAGCGGAGCGGGTAACCATTACGTCGCCTTGTGTGGCAGTGGGGCAGCTGGGGTGGACGGTAAGGGTGGGGGTGACGTTGTCTCTGAGGGTTTGTTAGACTTGAGAAAGAAGGGAGAAAAGGGAGACATACTCAGCAGTGACTGTGCTAGCAGCGAGCGCGGCAACGCTGAGGAGAGTTGTTGTGAACTTCATTGTGTTGGATCTCGGCCGATTGACTTTTTTTCTTGTTTCTTGACAAGGACTGCAGAGAGCTTGGTGTGAAAGGTTGACGATGAATGAAGGGTAGACTTTAACCACAAGACACTGCGTTCCTTTTACTCGGACGGGAGTGAGAGAGAAGGGGGGATGCTCACTTTCATATACTTTCTTCCTCCACACACTCACAACCTCAAAATACAGAATAAGATCACAATCCAAATCTCTTCATCTCAAAGAACTATTCTGGTTCAATATCCACATTATGCCCTCAAGTCAGTTCGCCTCGGCTGCTGGCGGCACTACTTTCTATCCTTCAACCCGCTACTATTGTCATCCACCACCCCCTTAACGAAGAAGTAGCGCTCCCACAACTAATATCAACATTAAATCGTCGCTAGCGAACAGAACGGCGCTAGGGCAAGACCACCATCTTTCGGAAATGCCTTTACCGTGCGGGTCCCAGAGATCACACGCTGGAAAAGAATCGCCTCCCCCTTCTTCCAGAGAATGTATCTAGGATATCGGCACGATTGTCGAATGTCGATCAACGGCAGAGAAAGAGCGGAAGTATATACTACCGCTGTACTAAGTCGTTTGCCGTGTATGCTCGGAACGAACATCTCCCGGTACGGCGGCCACATATTGCCGCAAACCAAAACATTTGTGGAGGTAGAAAGTTCCGTTTTTGTTTCTTTGTATTATCTGCTCTTACTATCGCAGTGTTAATATCGGGGCCTGAACCGGCTGGGATAAAAACTGGATTCGCTTGGAAGTCGCGGGCACGCTTGTGAGGCTAGGTGTTTGAGCCAACTGAGCGCACGCAGAGTGGTAATGAACTTTGTAAAGTCAGGACCTTTGGATTAGTTTGTGCATATTTTCTCTTGTGGGATCGGATTAGGGGAATCACCTTTGCCTCTGAGGATACATCTCGAATATCGTGCCTCGCGATTTCTCTTTGTGTCTGTAGGGTCATTGCCACCTGCATGCTGTCTAACCCTAGTGTCTGACTGCCGGGGTGCAGGTTTTGATCGAATAACCCAGCCACAGCCGTCATAACCTCAATCTCGCCGCAAACAACAATCGCTTTTTCCCCACAACCTGACGGCGGTCAAACTCTCCGTGTACCCTCATTCGTGACAGCCACCAGTCACCAGTGTCGCCCCTCGGAAGCACGCCCTTCCAGAATACACCGACGATCAAGCCCAAGCCACAAGGCTCCAAACGAAATAGAAGCACACATGGACTCGGTAATTCTCCAGGGGCAATTACCTTTCACAGGCTAGTGATATGGGAGAAGATGGTAGTTTGGCGTTGGTAGCAGAACGCTAAACCGCTTTCGCATGGCCGCTCGGATGGTCAACATTCCGTGGCACACTATCAACTAACCAACCCGCATTTTGCGGGGTCATCTTCCGTGCTCGGGTCGCTCACCAACACTGCCGCCTCAGCCTTATTCTGTCGTCCTAGAGCCCTCGAGTTCCTATCTGGGAATTTGTATTGTTGCTCTTTCCTCTTCCGGCGTGTCATAATGGCTCTTTACGGTTTAGATGCATCGCGGGAGATTCTGACGACCGGGGTTCTGGGGCGTGACTAGCGTTGCGCTGTTAATAGGTGTCGGATGGACTTCACTCCGTCAGGGCGTTGTTTTTTTTTACTCGCGTCGAGAGAGAGGTAGCTGGAGTAGGGTTAGTCCTAGAGATGCAGGAGGGAATGATGATGAGGTAAGATGAAGATGGGCAAGAGAAAGAGGGATAGTAAGGTCTTGGAGAAGAGTAGGCAAGGTCAGTATAAGAACGAAGCTACGTTCACGAAAGAATAAGGTATCAAGTCATCAACATCATCACTTGAGCATTAATCCACTCTGTACTACCCCATCTCTTAAAACGTTGATACACTCGGACTTACTTTCGATACCTCCTCTACAACTCTCTCAAAATGAAGTCCACTTTCTTCTCCGCCGCCGCCCTTGCAGCTCTCTCCACCGCGTCTCCCATCAACAGGCGCGCTGATGGCCCTACCGACGCCGAGATCCTGAACTACGCTCTCACCCTCGAGCACCTCGAGAACACCTTCTACTCCGAGGCTCTCTCCAAGTACACCATGGAAGACTTCAAGACTGCCAACTTCTCCGAGGAGGTCTACAACCGCATCAATACCATTGGTATGGACGAGGCTGCTCATGTTGACTTCCTCTCCGGTGCTCTCAAGGCCGCCGGCGCCAGCCCCGTCGAGCCTTGCACCTATGATTTCGGTTACAAGGACGTTGCTTCGTTCCTTGCTACCGCTTCTGTGCTCGAAGGTGTCGGTGTCAGTGCCTACCTCGGTGCTGCCGCGGACATCATGTCCAAGACTTACCTGACTGCCGCTGGCTCCATCCTCACCGTCGAGTCCCGCCACTCGGCTTACGTTCGTAACACCATTGGCTCTTCGCCTTTCCCTGCTCCCTTCGACAATCCGTTGAGCTACAACTCCGTGTACACTCTCGCCGCGCAGTTCATCAAGTCCTGCCCTGAGACCAACGCTCCTCTCCCCGTCAAGGCTTTCCCTAGCCTCGCCGCTGCCCCGCTAGGTGGCAAGATGGTGATTGAGGGCGGTGACAAGATCATGCTTTCTACCCCTGACTACAAAATCGAGGGTAAGGTCTACGCTGCTTTCATCACCGTTACCGGTCCCGTCTTCGTTGACGTCGAGATGGTCCACGGTGGCTTCGAGGTCATGGTCCCCAAGGAGGGCATCACTGGCCAGAGCTACCTTGTTCTCACCAACTGCGACACTGCTGCCACCGATGACACCATCGTTGCTGGACCCGCTGTTGTTGAGGTTGTTGCCCCAATGATGCACTAAGTGCTAGGATTACGGGTTTAGTTACCTTCGAAGGGATGCAGTAAAAGATTAGATTGACACCAGTGGATTAGAGAACTGTACTATGTATATATATCTATGCATTAATGTTTGTTCTGTACAACAGTCTCGTTTCGTATTCGCATTCTTCATACTCTTGAAACTGACGTGCAACCAATGTTTTCCCACAGCACTTTTTTAGCTTACAATTTGATCGTGTCCGGCTACCGATCGTCTGTACACTTTGGAATTTCCCATGATGGGTCGAGCGTCCTGATTTCAAAACAACATGCTCCCATTGATACATTTCCCTAGCCAATATCAACGAATCTCTAGCTAGTAAATTATGGCTTTAAGACGTCAGAGCATTTCGCCCACCGCCTGCCTTCCCAGGCAGAGAACAACAACTGCTCATCGTGAATGGGTACTTTACAGCAACCTCTTACACACGAACTCAGGAAGATATCTCGCCACCTCCTTGGACCAGGAAAAGAAAAGTCTCGGAACACATGTACAGAACAAGCCCCAACGAGCCCCTCAGCACGCATCAGCACTATCATCGCCAGGTTAAGAGACTCCAATCGGATAGGCAACAGGAACTCCTCTTAAGCAATAGAGTTCACAAGTACCCATCCACGCAGCCTAGAACAGATATCTAGGAAACCCCTTAAAAGTAAGCGAATACATATTTATACGAGCAGAACCAGCCACGCCCCTCCCATAGCTAATCGTCCAAGTCCTAGAAGTGGTAAACTGTTACTCATATAGGTACTGATCCCTCTTCTTTCGTGCTTTGTTAAAAGGGAGCCTCAATGTCGCACTACACTGCACTGCACCTCACCGTCATCTTGTCACCTCTATAGTTAGATAATGAACAGCTGCAACACCATACACGATACAAAAGCGCCTGTAAATCCACCCATGTGCAACACTTTGAGCACCCGTATACCCACATATATCCTAGGCGCACGTGATTTGCGGCATGGTCGCCAAGTACATGGCATGTACAATGTACAATGCATACCACCAACCGGGCTCTTGGGAGTATTACATTTGGTATCCGCCGCCCATCTAAGTCACACATAAACTATTCGGCGAAATCATCATTATCTTCATAATCATAATCGCCATCATCATCATCATCATCATCATCATCACCGTCTTCGTTGTTGCGCAATCCTGTGGGTTAATCGGCGGCCTTGGGAATGGACGCGCAACCACAATGGTCGTGCGTCGTCAACGTCTTGAGACCCGCTTTTGGTGGAGCAAGTCAGAAAACGACGCAACACGCGTCCAGGAACAAGGGAAGGTGGGGACGGCAGAGTATATAAGGGAAACTCCATATCCGCCGTCTAGACAACCAATTCTAAGACTGGCATATTATTTGTTGGTCGGTTGGATTTCTTTTGCATTCATATTTCCGCAAATGCCTTGTATCTACAATTGAGTCGAGTCAAAAGGGACATACCGCAGAAGTACAACAACAACAAAAACGACCAATATGCGAAACAAAGTCCTCCACAACCCTTAAAAACATATTCCTAGCCAGCCCAATGATTCGTCCCGGAACTTCATGTGCGTGTATATATACAAAACCACTTATTTCCTTCCTTTCCACCACCCTCCTTGCCTCCCTACCACCAATAAATTATCCAATATAATCAACAAGCGTATCCCTAACCTGTTCTCTTTCTCTGTCTCTCCTTTGATAGATATAGGATCCGAATGCCGACCAAGATGTCGCGGATCGAACCAAACACAAGGAGGGAAAAAGGAAGCCACATTTACGCCGAGTTTCAAATATGCAAAGCTTGCCACCTGGGGCGAAGAGATTGATGGTGGTGTGCGGGCATTTCTCGCAAAATGAGAGAGAGATTTTCGTCCTCCACCGCCGCTGCCATGATGATGCTGGAAGATTGGGAAGAGAAAAAAACGACCAAAAAAAAAAACAGAAAACGCCCGCCAACGCCATGCCGTCATGCAAGAACTCGTGGTAGAGGGAATGTTTGATGCGCTCGCTCGTTATCGCTTCGTCTAGTTGTCGTACGATGTTGGTAACGACTGGCCGTCACAGTCGGGGATTTTGAGGCCGGACTTGAGGTTACGGTTGATGTCCATAAGACCCCACTTGTCTTCCCATTCTTTGTCCTCTTCGTTGTATGCAATTTTCCATGGCTCGTCGAATGCGGAGAACCTTGAGGTTTATTAGTTTCTATGTTGTAGACATTGCTGACAATGGATTTGACTTGCCAGAAATACTCGGTGCCGTTGTTCAGACTTGGGCATATCCAGTCTTGCATGAACTGGTTCATTTCGTCGATACCCGCGACTGATCCCCCGGTGCAGGTGTCGGCTCCACCACAATGAGTACCACCTCCAGACGGCCAGCCGACTTCAGCAATGACCTGATGGATGCTGTTATCGGATGCGGTAAGAGACACATCGTGTGTTTGCCAGAAATTCCAAGTCCAGTCGGCGGCCTCCTCGACGTCAACACCAGCAAAGAAAGGATGGACGTTGGACATGACAATGTCAACCTTGGTAGCCATATCTTCAGTCCAATTGTCACCAAGATCGGCCATGGCGACCGGAAGTTGGCAGCTGTGGTCTGAAATGTTCTTGCGGAAATCGGTAATATGTCCAAGGAGCTGAGTCTCCGTCAGGTCTTCCCGGAAGAGCACCTCGTTACCGACAATGATACCCTTGAAGTAGTCACAACCATAGTCATCGAGAATGTCCCATGTCTGGGAGATTTGTCGCTCAGTAGTGGTGTCGTTGGAGTCGAGCCATACACCCAGCCAAATCTTCATAGTGTCCTTGATTTCCAGGCGGTCGATGGCGTGGATGAGCATTTGGGTTTGGTTGCAGTCGGTACCGTACAACCTGACAGCGTTGGTCAGCTGTGACATGACGGCCAAGTCACGGGTGATGTTGTTCTGCGATGGTGGAACGTGGAGACAATCGGGGTACTGTGAGTTCAGTGGAGTATAGTCCATGCCGGGGAACACCTTGTGCAGATCGGGGTTGTCCATCAGGGCCTTGATCTCGGAGGAGTTTATGCCGAGGTCATCCTTGTTGTCTTCAGCAACATCCTCTGCAGATTGTTGGTTCTCCCTGTCCGCGCTCGAGTCGCCGTCGCCGCTGCCGCCCTTGCCAACGGTAGCACCTAGAACACCGCCGAGAATAGCGCCTAGGAGGATGATGGCGATGATTGCGATGGCTATCCACATTCTCTTTTTCCGTTTCTTCAAGTCGTCCTCTGCTTTCCAGCTCGCAATCTTCTCGGGTATGAGCTCTCCGCTTCCGTTGACTATGGGTACTGCGTTGTACTTGGTTCCATCATGCGTCGCGGCGTAGGCACCAGCGCCTGCAGCTGCACCGGCGGCACCAGCACCAGCTGCCCCGTTGTTTATTGATGAGCCCGGCGATCCGTTACGACTGCTGCCGTCTCGTGAGCCACCAAATGGTACAAAGGAGCGTCGCTTGTCCTGGGGAGAGTTTTCGGCAGGGCCCATGCCCCAGTCATCGTCGTTGTCGACTTCGTGGGGGTTGATTATGCCCATTTGTGGTGCAAGATTCTGTGCGGACGAGGAGTAGCGATTATAGGGCGTGTCGGCGTAGGGAAGGCCGCTGTGTGGTGACTGTTGTGGCATGTTGTAGAGTGAGCTGTCGCTTGAGTACATACTAGCGGCAAGCGGTGCGCTCGAACCGTAGGCGCGTTGCGAGTACATTGGCCGTGGCACCATTGATGGATCATAGCCATTCTGGTCTTGAAAGGGCGACGATTGTGAGGCTCGATTCGGGACGCCTAATGGGCGGCCGGGCCCTGCAGAGGGAGGACGGAAGCCGCTCTCGCGTTCGTGGACGCCAGCGACGCCGGGTGTCGAGTAGTCAGAGTAGTTGTTGGGGTCTTGATACATGGCGACGGGCGTGCGATGGACAGGCGTCGGCGGAGGGTTGTCGTCGGATTGTCCTTGTCCTAATGGCCAGCCTTGAGGTTGGTGGTATGCCATTGTCGGAGACAAGCCGGGCTATTCCTACAGGCAGGCGTCGCTGTGGGAGGCGAAAACGACTTGGGCGGCGCGCCGCTCTGCGGATCTGTCGAGGCGGACTATGGAGGGGGCTTGGCTAGTCGTTGCAGATGGGCGAGGGCGATTGGCCGGGGGCTTTGTTATTACAGTGCTACGACCACCTGGACCGGGGGAGCGAAACGTGCGAAAGTAGGATACGGCGCTTCTCAAACGTGCGAAAGTGGAGAGGCAATGGTTTTGGACGAGGCTTTGGTTGCGCAGAATGCAGATGCAGGTGTGGTAGTCGGGTAGGACGGCTGGCACGACAGAGGCTGACGGGCGCGACTGCTGGCTCCGACGGCGCTAGCCCGCTGCAATTCACCCAGGAAACGCGATGCACCAGCGCTGGAGTAGCAGACGAACCCACTCTGACGTCGGCCAATGCAGCCAACATCGTCCAGCCTCGACAGGTTTTTTCTTTTGCAGATAACGCCTGCCGCCAGGGCCACGGATTAGGCGGAGCAGTTTGCAACGGCGCAAAGGGCTCTCCCCCTTGCCCGACCGCGCTCATGGTGCCTTCGGTATTCCAGGACTGCCATCCGTCGCGCCTGCCCGTGCCGCGCAAAAGAGGGCAAGAGCGATGCCCGTCGACCCAAAACAAGCAGCAACGAGCGCGGCTTGGCGCTTCACGGCGGGAATCCGCAGGGATGCGCCGCTTTCCCAATTTCCCATATCAGTCGGCACGTCATCTTATCTCCCCTCGTTGGAAGTATACGTGCAACTGCAGCAGCAATCGGTGATGAGCATAATGAACACTTTCATGCGTCCCTCTGCGTCCATTATTCTTGCCTCCACGCGCTCGGCAGCTTAGATAAACCCACCAGTCTTCCGCTATCTATTCCTAGCTTCTCGTGTCAGCCACTCGTGCCTCTCCGCTACCGCAAACGGCTCCACCCTATGAAATCTGGAGCGCGCCGCATCGCCTCGCTCCTCATCAATTTGGTCGTCTGCCATGTCATTCTTTTTTTTGCTTTTCCGTCGCACTTCTTCCATACTGACCTTCTACTTCTGACGTGTCTCAGGCATGCGCGACGTGTTGTACTTGCTCTTGTAGTAACCAGCTGTGTCAGCCGTGCTGAAACACGAACACCAGATCGTCATCAGCACCCGGGCTTGATAAGAAGCATCCGTGCAATGCCCACCACTCGCCCCTACCCCCGCGCCTCCGATACGAATCTCGTTCCGCCTTGCATACGAGATGCCGCGTCAGCGTCAAGACACCTTACCAGCCATCGACCAAATCGTCCTATTGCGGCGCGACTGTCAAAAAGACGATACCCAGCCTCGCGCCGGAAATTTCCTTCGAGTACTAGATAACTACCCCATCTAGCATATCTGTATTTCGCCCCCTGCTAGCCGTGCGTGCAAATACCTCAACCGTGCCCTCTTGTACACAGACGTCTGCAACCAAAATCAAAAATATGGGCCTTGACAAGGTCGCGCCCAGGTGTCCATGAGCCGAGACTCGGATCTAGCCTGCTAATGCTATACGCCATCGAGCCCGTCGCTCAGCGTCAACGAGTCTCACCGACGCATTCCCGACAACCTCCGCTCTGACCCACCGCATCAGCTCCTCCCCTCATTCCCCTTGACTGCTAAACGCAACATGATCCGCTGCATTGTCTTCTTGAGACACTATATGTTGTGCAGACATGGGTATGATGGGTGTTTTCTTCAGTGCTTTAACCACATCTTTATGTATATATATAACGTGGTTCATAAGTGAGCGCCCCGCCAAACACCTGCGCAGCGCACGCACAGCGACAACACGCAATGTCACAACAACACCAAGCTCTATGACTCTATACTGAAGGCGACGTACAGCTTGCTATCTCTGATGCTCAAAGCAACCAAGTAAAAAGCCTACGACGCGCTGAGGCAATCTACAGCGT
>LR132504.1:0-20230 GCA_900634815.1 Paradendryphiella salina | reverse complement strand
CCCCCCAAGTATCCTCTCCGTGTATTGAGGTAAGTTCTTGCTTATTGTTGTATTGTGTGCTGAGTCATCAGAAGAACATCGAGCGCGTCCTTTAAACGGGTCGAAGATATTTTCTCGTACCTACTTACAAAGACAGCGCCAGGATAAGTATACGTATCCCTCGTTCATTGAGATTGCATTCTCTTAGAACAAGTAAGTGCATGCCAACACCTTTGTCTGCCATGTGCGTCTATTGTCGACTTTCGCCTCATGTTACTTGCTTCTTGCCACATCCACTTAGCCGCGAGCACGGTTAAAAAATGGATTACGACAACTATTTGATCAAGCGCGTATGTCGCACCAAGCCATTTTGTAGTTTGTAGATGGCCTTCGTCAGAGGGCTATGCGCTGTTGCTATGAGATCCCTTTCCAAAGAACTAATGCCGTTTGCTTTTGATACCTGATGTGGAGGCGCATGAGATGCTTATCAATGGGGAGTGCGACCAAGGGGAAGAAGTTGTTTGTCGTGAATGGAGGGTTGGTGAAGAAGTATGGTGTATAGATGTAACGACTCTAGGTATACGAGTTAGCCGCTAATTCACGCGTCTGAATCTTTGACCGCCGCTTTTGTCGCTCTCTAATATTCCTTCCATTTCGTTTGCGCTCCTCTCTGTTTCCCGGGTACTCCCCACTCTGACGTCTTTAGTGTGCCAGCCATCCATCTCCTTGAGAAGCGGTATCATGGCTGAACTCATCCATGTTGCTATCTTCTTCACGTATGTATCAACGTAGCTACGAAGAACGCAATGCCCATGGCCACCTCGCCGATCGGCAGGCTGATCCAGCCCCAATTGACATGTATATATTGCTGAATTGTTATGGCTTGGCCCTGTAATTCGGCACCGCTTGGGCTATGCCCCATGGCGCACGTCATACTATCGCTTATCGTGTCCATTGTTCGCGAGAGGTCCGTGAAATCCTGGAGCGCTAAACCGAAAGAATCTTTTATCGAGGAAGAAAAGATCTCTGTAAGGAATACCATGATCTCGGAATTATTGTCTGTGAAGTCAGCAAAATTTTTATTTCCAGGGAGATTGGTGGTTGCGTTTGAATCATTAAATGTATCCATATCATACAAGCCATAAGGATAGTCAATGGAATTGAGTGTGGCTAGTCTGGTTTTGAAATGAAGTCTCCAGATAAGTTCCAATGAACACCATGGTCCTCGGCTGGCATCGTCGAAGATCTGAAGCTCGTGCAAGGGGCGCGGTGAGCTCACTAGGTGAATTCATTTGAGCTGGCTGATACATGATGCCAGACGATCCCACACTAGAGATAGCGTTGATGAACTTTGTTGTACTCGTAAGACAGTAGGCTGGTGTAAGCGTCAGAAGTGAATTGCGCCTGTCGGTTCCAACCACAGCTCTTGATAGGGGCGGGCCACAGAATATCATATCCGACCAAATATGACAAGTTTACTTGCATATTCTGGGGACGATATTGCGAAAAGCAGAAATCCTTCCTGTAGGGGCTCATGAACCAGGATATTACCAGATGGATCTTGTGATTGACGATTGGCAGTTTCTTTTGGCGTAGGGGCCACTGCAGCAGTTGATGTGAGATGTAACTTGCTTAATTGTTAACATGGGGTATCTTGGAACGGTAAAACCACTGAATAGATTATAATTCATCGAATGCGCGCAACCGCTCGTCTTCCTCCCAAGCAGATGTTGTGTCGGCCATTTTGACAATTGGGTTCACCCTGGGTGCCGATGGACCTATGATGGCTTCCTTTGCTATGTCCGGTATGTTCGCGTTGAGGATGGCATCTCGAGACGCGGGGTCCAACTTTGTGTTTGGTTGTTTGACAATGTTATGCGCCGATTTCGAAGGATGGAAGACGATGAAGACGAAGAAGACGGTGGCTAGGAAGCCCGACACACCCCAGAAGATGCGCACGCGATCTGAAAAGTGTTAGCTCTCATGGTCTTCAGACGTGTTTTGCGACAATCATACGGGTGTTCTTGGCCTGCCACTGTGCCTCCGACTTTGCTCTCACATGGACGCGCTCTTTCGCTCGATCGAGCCTCGCAGTCAGAGAATCTGCTCTTTCCTTGCCTGCTTTGATCCGCTCTTCTAGGCCGCTGACTTGCTCTTGCTGCGTCTTGAAGCCGTCAAAGGCTTCTACCTGGCTAGTCACGTCCTCGCCCAATTCTGTCGTATCCGATTCAAAGTTCGCGTGCAGCTCTCTGGTCAAGCCGGATAGCTCTTGCAGTGTGCCGATGGTCTGTCGCAATACAGATAGTTTTTCAAGAATAGAATAATATGTCTCATCCAGACGGCGCGAGGTGTCGAGAGATTCCTTGGAGAGGGATTGTAGGGCAGCGCGGAGGTCCCTGTGCGCCATGTTAGGAAAGACGTTCTGTCAAAACCGGCGAGCCAATGCATGTGAATGACGCAGACTAACCGTTCCCTAGCTTCGACCCTTCGTGCCTCTAGCTCGATATCGGCCGGCCGGAGTGGTCTCCGAGGCGGGATCGTGATGCCTAGACTGTTTTCCTCCTTGCCGTTTGCGCTGCCTTGGCCTTGTCTCGGGACTACACTCTCTCTGCGACTGTGGCTAGGGCTGGTGTCTCTACTTCCGCGTGCCTGCCTCAGCAGGTCTCCGAAGCTAGTAGGTGGCTGTATCTGGATGGCCGACTGCATGGCTTCCTTGGCCGCATGGCGTTTACTAGAGCTATGGCGATGATGGCCATGGCGACTATCGTGATGGTGTCGCGACGACTTGTGTTTGTGTGAGTGCGGTTGCGATTGCGGCTGCGGCTTCTTCTCCGGGTCAGACGTCACACGCGTCTCTGAGCGGGAGCTGGTGAGGTGTGGGCGGTATGATCTGGGATCAGCCAGGCCTGCATGGAAATGAAGCGACCCGTCCATGTCATGGTGGAGGTTTGAGAGGAAGACAGCATTGACGTCGTGGTTGCGCAGTTCCAAGCTTCTGACCCGAGTCTCGCGTGTTGGTGCAGGGGTCCTTCCGCTAACTAATTGCCTGAGCATCAACATTGTGAAAGGAGAGAGGACCCCTGCCTGCACTGGTAGCTTGGCGGCTATATGATTGATTTCTTGTGCATATGAGAATCCAGGCTAATAGATGGTATTGTGATTTAGCCAGTGGGGGTTGTAGTAGTTGCTATCTACTGTGCGCAGCTCAGGGTATCATTGTTCGCGTCTGCATGTCGAAGAATCAGGCTCCTGTCGCCTTTGAGACCAGACTGAACGCGCCCCTGACCGTTCCTGCCCATGGGTCCCTCTCCCTCTCCCTCTCCACGCGGCATTTCTTCTTGATTATGTCTTGCGGTCCAGCTACGACCCTGGCGCCTCTCGCGCTCATGACTTGAGCATCTTGTTGCGCTTCTCCTTCCTCTTCAAGCGCTCGACGCGCCTCTTGTGCATCTTCTCCTCCATCTTGGCAAATCGTTCTCGCTCCTCCTTGGCGGCGCGCTTCGTCTTGATGGCTTCGACTCGTCGCTGTTGCATGGTCAGCTGTCCATCCTACGCAGTCGACCAGGCGCATCGCCTACCTGTCTCTCGGCCTCCTTCTCCTCTTTGAGCTCCTTCTCTTTCGCCTTGACTGCAGCAAGAGCCTTTCTGTCGGCCAGGCGCTTCTCCCACGTCGACTGGTTTGCCTTTGGGCGGAAGGGGCCCTTGTTATCGTGCCACTGCTTGCCTGTGCCCGTCGTTAGAGGATGGCGTGGCGCAACTGCCGCTGATACTGCGCATACCGTTCTTCTTCATGCCCTTGACAGGCGCCGTCTCAGTCGCGGGCGGCGCCTCGATTATCACCGTTTCAGACATGTTGATAGTGTTGGACAGGCCGGTGCATCAGTCGTCAGTCTGCGCCAAACTTGTCGACCCAGGCGGCGCAAGAAAAGTTAGCCGATATCGATAGCGCGCAATCCTTTCCAGGGTCGCTCCCGCCGGAAGCGGGGTGGCCTTTGCAACGACAGGCCGTGATGCTTCCATCAGATCTGATAAGATTACCACAAGATGCGCATGGCGGAATTGGGTGCCATTATGCGCCTTTTTGTTCGTCACGCCCGCAACGCCTCCGCAGCATGTTCTGGTTCTGTGGGCGCTGTGCCCTTCGCACCCTTCGCACCCTACATAATCCTCCTTCCGATGCTCTGAAGAATTTTCTGGAGCTAGAGAAGAGCCTTCCTTGATTTGTACCGCGTTGGGCGCCCGACTCGCGGTATTTCATTCATCCATAGTCGCACATCACCCACGGCCCGCTGCCTACTTCCCTTCCGACTCCCTTTATACTACATCCCCCCCAGAATTCGCTCCACTCGCTATTTCGTAAACGCTGTCGTCGGAGCTCATCCTGGACATGCCATTGGCTTCATAACAGCCGTCCCCACGCCCTTTTATCGCCCACGACTCTTGGTACCCAACATGCCCATTGCCTCATAGCATATTTTGACCACCAACAAACATACCTGTCTATACCCATACGTACCGGTGATTGATGGAAGCACACAAGGGCTCGGTGTCGGTGGTGGGGGGAAGAGGCGGGCTCCCCAACCCTGTCCTCGTGGAAGAGGCTCGGGGTCCTGCTGTGGCGCATGCGACCGGAAGCGGAGAGGAAGCGATAAAGGACATAATCTGTGGTTCAACAGCCGGAGTCGTCGGGAAGTACATCGAGTACCCCTTTGACACGGTCAAGGTCCGCTTGCAGTCACAGCCAGATACCATACCCCTTCGATACACCGGCCCGCTGGACTGCTTCAAGAAGTCACTCCAACAAGATGGATTCCTGGGAATATATAGAGGCATCAGTGCGCCTCTGGTCGGTGCTGCAGTAGAAACAAGCGCCTTGTTCTTCAGTGTGAGTTGCGACGCTACGCTGACCTTGAAGTTCATGCTGACGCGGCTTAGTATCGCCTGGCTGGAGATGCTCTCAAAGCTTCAGGCGTCTATCCTGAATTGAAGAGACATCCAGAGCGAGACCTACCCTACTCGGGCATGCTCTATTGCGGAATGGTCGCTGGAGCCATCACATCGCTATTCCTCACCCCCATTGAGCTTGTGAAGTGCAAAATGCAAGTCCCTCTAGAAACATCCAGTGGCGTCGTCGCCACTCCCACCATCCGAGGCGTCATTGCATCCATCTACCGGCACCAAGGCCTCATGGGCTACTGGCACGGCCAATTCGGAACCCTGATCCGCGAAACAGGAGGTGGCGCAGCATGGTTTGGCGGCTACGAGGGTATGAAGATTCTCTTCAAAAGCTCCAGTGCATCAGCAAAGGACGAGGACCTTCCCGTGTGGCAGCGCATGGCTTCTGGTTCCGTTGCTGGTGGAGCATACAACTTCATGTTCTACCCTGCCGACACAGTCAAGTCCAGGATGCAAACAGAAGACGTCAAGCAGTTGACTGGTGGAAAGTCAACATTCAGCGCAGTGGGAAGGGCGCTTTGGAAACAACATGGCATCAAGGGCATGTACCGCGGGTGTGGCATCACCGTCGCGAGATCGATACCCAGTTCCGCATTCATCTTCACTGTATACGAGGAGTTGAAGAAGCGATGGCCCAGCCGACTATCTGAGTAGCACGACGATGCAGCTATCGAACAACAAAGATTCCGCGCAACCCATCTGGGCAGCATTTGGTACAGTGTTTAAAAAGGCGTTTGAAAGGAAAAACAGAGCATAGCATTAAGGCGCCGGCATAGAGATACCATGGTAGCTTTAGATCCAGCTTATAGAATCACTATTACCCACGACCAACCATCCAGAAATCCCTTGTGCTCCCGTACATAGCAGCATGACCGGCAAAAGCACATGTCAAGCCAATAATCCAACCCAAGCATTCACATGTCAAAGCGCAGATCCCTGCCCGCTTCCTTTAGCAGTTAGCGCGAAATAGCCGCTCCAATGTGGGGAAAGTCGGCAACGTGACGCGAAGCCGAGGATGCCCTTTTGCTTGCGCGACTCTACGCCAGCAGAGCCCCGGGGAGCAAACCCCCTCCATCCCCAGCTTTTTACTTGTTTGTAGCCAGGTTTCTTGACCTCTTTCTTTCTTCTTTCCGCTCTTTGAAACCCTCGCCCCCAATACCCTGGTTTGCTCGCGATTGTTAGAAGTGGGAAAGGGTAGCAAATACGTCATCGCACCGCGCGCGTTCGAGTTCTGGACCGAGGCTCATTTGTCGCTGGCGAGCCGTAGCAAGCTTGTCGCAACACACGACGCATATACATACATACACATACACATACACACATATACATATACACGCATACACACACACACACACACACACACACACACACACACACACACGCACGCCATGGACCGACTACATGCGCTCGAAGTAAGAGAAACGTACCCGAGTTGGAGGAAAAGTGAAAGGAGGGTGGAAGCTGACGATGTATGTGTGTTAGGCTGCGCTCGACAAGATAGTCCTGGATCCCAAATACCATGATATCCTCACACTGGTGAAAGGTATTCGGAACGGGGTTGTATATGGGAGTAAAGTGCGGTTTCCGCACGCGCTTGTGTATGTTGGAGTCGTCGTCGTCGCTCTGCCATAGGTTCTCCAAGGCTAACGAAAGCATGTCCTACAGAATGATATTCCTCTTTAGATCAGGAAGGTGAATCCTCCCCCCACCACCCACCACCCAAAACTTAACTGACCCTCCTTCTTTTTGTGTCCCACCAGCCTCCGCACAAAATGCTCCCTCGTCTACAAAGCAACTCGCCAACACGCCCGTAACCTCGGCCTCTTCGCCCTCGTCTACAAAGCAACCATGCTCTTCCTGCGGCACTCGTCCCCCACCGGAAAAGAACGACAGTACGATTCGTTCCTCGCCGGTCTACTGGGCGGCTACGTCGTCTTCGGTCGCACGATACATAATTCCGTATCGCAGCAAATTGTCATTTATGTGGCTGCGCGCGTGTGTTTGGCCCTGGCAAAACTGGCTGTGCAGCCTAGGCACGCAAGTGGTGCAAGTGGACGACATGCAGCCAAAGCCGGTGCGGGTGGATGGGAATTATTCGGCGACGGCGAGATGAGGCGGACACTGGTTCGGAACGGTTGGCCTGCTTTTGCTAGTTTGAGCTGGGCCATGGTCATGTATATTTTCAGGTGGCATCCTGAGAGTGTGCAAAGTAGTTTGAGGAGTAGTATGAGCTATATGTGGGTTTTCCCTTCCCTCTTGTTTTTTCTTCATTTTTTTTTGTTCTTTGGGTTTGTTGATTGCAGTGGAGAATTGGGTTGCTAACGCTTGTGTGCAGTTATGTGCAGTCGGATGAATGGGATTCCCTACGGACGCTTCTTTGGCATAATAAATAAGTGTGGGCACACAAAGGGAAGACGATGGCGGTAGCAAGGCGAATGTCTGCGCACATCGACAAAGAGACATTGTTAGTCAAGAGTAAGATGGAAAAGGCTGGGGATTCATGGTATGCATTACTACTGCCCTGCACTACGAGCTCGTGGTTTTGATTTATGCGCCGCTGGTTGATAGAGGGAATAGACAAGAGAAGCACACCCAGAGAGAGAGAGAGGCAATCTGAAGGAGGAACGAGTAGAACAGGTATAAAGGGAAAGAACGTCGAATCAAGACAAACGTGCAAAATTCAGGCCATGTATAGCCTCTCCCTCTCCTTCCCTCGGTGACCAGCGTCATTTCCAGAAGAAATTGAAAGAAAAGAAGAAACATGCAGATTCCGTGTGTCGGAACGTACTCCCATAATAGGCCCCTTTGTACACAGAGAGAATGGGATCATGTCTACATAAGAGGACGGCTACAGCCGGGATCAAGTCGGTGACTTGATTCAGGGCTCCAACAAAATAAAACAAAACCAAAGTAAAGCAGGAAAAGTGAAGCAGCCAATACTGGTCGAGTCTAGGGCTACACTTCTTCCTCTGCACTCAAAGACCACATCGGTGCTGACCGGTGGCCTTTTTATTTCGTTTTTACCCCGCTCGCTGGATCAGGGGTGGCCTCCGGTGAGCCAGAACGAGACGTAGCCTGTCCCATATGGGACCATTTTCGCTACGCCTTTTTTTTTTACGTTCTGAGGCATCATAATCAAGGACACGGACGACATCAGGGACGGTTAGGCCTCCTAGTTGGTCTGCAACGTCTGCGTTGTCTGCCTACCGGCTACCTTCGGGTGGATCCTTGTCTTACTCGAATATCCAGCAGTAACCTTTTCAACGCGGGGTGGTTAGTAAAGGGTATTGAAGATTTTTGCAGAGAAGATGAGCGCTGCCTATGTCGGTGCTGGCTGTAGGCCCTTTTGGTGACGCCGAGTGGCTTGTTTTCAGCTGGGGGGACTTGTCGTACAGTGAGAGGCCCTGCAAAGAACTCAGCGGCGAGCAATTTTGGACTTGAGGGAGTAACGTGTCGTCTGGTGGTTAGTGGTCACACTTAGTCGTGTGGTAAAGTCGAGGGCGTCATACGTCCTGGCCGGTGATCTCTTCTCCGTATAGACATAAAAGTCCGACGTGCGTCGCCGTCGCTGTCAAGATTTCAATCCTGCCGGCGCTCCGCTCAAACTTTTGAAAGTACTGTGTCCTATACCATTAGGCTAAACTCTTCTACCATTGACCGCCATTGCCCTTTCTATCCTGTTCTTCGTCGTTGAGTGCTGCCTGCTCTTCTCCATTTGCCATACTCTCTTAACCTTCCTAGGTAAGCTGGATAGGCTTTTATCGATAGGTGGATTTCGAGTGTCTGCTTGCCAAATCGACACCCTAATGGATGATGATGCATGTTGCTGACATGTTGTTAGTAACCGCTTTCTGCGCGCTGTCTCCAACATGAACGACCGCGAAGACACCAATGGGCGGCCAAATCAAACGCCAATAAACACGCCATCTCCGCATAGACCACCTCAATTTAATGAGAGAAATTGCGGTTACGACTGCGGATACGGATGCGAAAAGGCCAGCAAAGACGAGGGCGGCGGAGGCTATAGTGACGAAGAGACAGTTGTCGACGACGCGAACGAAGACATGCTTTCGGATGCAGAATTGCAGAGTGAAAGTGACGGAGAGATGCAAGACTTGAGTAGCTCCCAGGAATCGATGCCAACTTCAGGCGGAGTTGACTGGGATGAATCGGACTATCAGCTACCTTCACCTCGAGACAACAACATGTCTGCGAGTCTGATGGTTGAGCCTATTTCCCCTGCAGATCATAGTCCGGCGGCTTCCCTAAGCGGCAGTGCTCGCAGTGTATCACCTAATCCTCGAGTCGTGGATTGGCTAACTAGCCTGCGAGTCGCAACTCCTTTGCCAATGAGCTACCACTTTCTGCAGACGCCCTTGCGTCTAAGCCCGCAGTTGGAACACTGTCGAGGGGATCCGACATTACACCGGGTGGTCCCGGATCGTTCTGCGTTGTTTTATGTGATGGAACAGTTGGCTAGGGAGTATGCGCCTGCATATGGACAAGTGTCACCGCCACAATTCGGAGCGTGCTAGAATTTTTTTGGTATTTCGGAGAGATTTTTATTTGCTTTGGAGCAAAGCAGTCCAGATTGTTTGTTTCGGTAATTAACTAGTGGTGATGGTCAAACGGTTGCTTCGGAGTTTGGTGTGGTTTTTGCTTGTGTTTCTTAGCAGGAATAGTACCTGGTTTCAACGGATGGACAGAGGAAAGCGCGTCTGTGCAGTCATCGACGATAACCATGCAGGTGATGGAGCTCTGATAAGACAAGTGTGTGATATTGCACTGAAAGGGAAAATGCTGATAGTGAGGACAAGCGGGAAGTGGTAAGAAGAGGAGTAGTGGTAGCATTATCTGATTGTAGCTCTCATAGCCAGTCGAGGCGATGGTGAATGCTCCTTCGGAAGAAATCGCTGGAATCATCCGGAACACCCACCCGCACATCCCCGATCCTCTATGAGGTACCCTGTCGCTTAATGTCGTTGCAATGCAGCGCAGTGGCATGGATAACCGGGGTGGCAAAAGCATAGTTGCCCTGGAAATGCAAGTGCGCATCACTCTGCTTGCGTGAAGAGGCATTTTCTTCGGCTGCCAGCGCGTAGATATACGATGCACTGTGCTTTTTAGGTGGTGAGACGTCTTCTGACGTGACGGCGACAAATTGCGCACTGGGGACGAGTCATTACGACGTGGCCCAACTAATTGCATCGTCAACAAACACATGGTCGCGTGCCCCAGAGGTTTGCACATGGAGTCGTGGAGAAGCGCATCCACGCAGCCCAACCAAGTACCAAACTGGGCAGGTGAACAGCCAAGCGTCTAACCGACCTGTTCAGTTTTTGTACTTGGATGGGGGTGCGCGCATGCCACCTGTCGATCCCCCAGTTGGTTGCCATCCCGGTCTTTGGTGACATGGACATGGACATGGACATGGAATTGTCTGGGCTTCAAGGCAGACCCACACGGCTGCACTCCGCCCTCGCGCCGCGTCTTGCTTAACGAATCGGGCTGCCGGGATATGCGGTGGGTGCTGACTGTTGAGCTGACTCCCATCCATAGCCAGCATTCCATAGCGTGCGATCGGGTAGCTACTGCTTGACTGACCGCTTTGCAGCCTTACGTTTGCTTTTTGCAACAGGTGCACTCGCTGCAGGATCAACGTGTTCGGGCTCTCTTGTGCAGGCTGCATTGATATACCATATCTACCGCTGCGCTATCGCTAGTTTTCGGGCATGGAAGGGAGGCGCAACGGTCGAGACTTGATCGAAGCGCTCTTCTGGACTCAACAAGAAACACCACCTCGTAAATGCGACGCGTCCCCTCTACGACCCAGGGTCTAGCACTGCCGTAATACCGCTGTGTGATAAATCGCCCACACCACCGCCCGCCCGTCGACCTTCTCCAACAAAATTCGCGAACCCCCGCGGTAGCTCTCGGGCGGTCATTACGACTCAGTCCACCATACGTCATCCTGCACCACAAGCCGTTGATCAACCCGCTCGACATCTTGCCATTTCACATGTTGCCCGACAAACTCTCTTTCAGACGCTTTCGGCATTTCGACAAACCTTTGGCTGTGTGGGAATTGAGATACGGGGTACGGTGAGTGAAGCAGGGAGCGTCGACCCTGGATGCGCACACGACTGACACCCACGAAGCCTCCACGATCATCCTTGAGCTCTACGAACCCCACAAGCTGAGCGTCGCATACATCGTCATAGCCAAAAAGGCATACTAGAGCTCGTTGCACTCGCCAGTAGCGTACTTGGCGCGAGATTCGGGCACGACTGGGTTTGGGTTTGCATGTGCTTCCATCTACCCTGAAGTTCGGCAACAAAGCAGTCGGTACGCTCTCGCAAGCTCGCACACATTTGCATGCCTCCGAAACATTCCGATCGCCTTCCCCGCTTTAGTGCGCATCCGCAACATAGATTCACAGGCGTTTGGCACTAGTCTACCTCGGCCGCCGCATTGTCTTGCTATTGGCAGTTCAACACCGTCAGCGACACCCACTACTACCCATACAAGTAAAGCATAAAGGCGCACTCAAGCGCTGCAATACGCTAGAAGATGGCATCCACAGCTCCTGTCAGGCGGTTCAAGCCGGAGCCCATTGAGACAACTGCCTCATCTTCCAAGGACAGACCCAAGGAAGAGCCTGCTGAGAGGCCCAAGGTGCGAAGATTCGCGCCTCAGCCTATTGAAACAACCACATCAAGTTCCAAAGCTAGCCGGAAATTTGCGCCCGAACCTTTTGAAACGACCACCTCAAGTTCCAAATCCAGCACAAGATTCGCTCCTGAACCTATTGAGACTACAAAGAAGTCGAGCCGGCGCTTTGCCCCTGAACCCCTAGAAACGAGCACGAGAAGCAGCCGCCAGAAGTTCGCCAAGGATTGGCAAGACCAAACGTCGCCGACTGGAAGGTTCAAGACGAATCCTATGGAAACAGCATCACGGAGGCTACCCATAAAGAAGTACAGACCGCAGCTGATCGAGATAGCTCAGAGACATCGCAAAGCAGGCGACGACGAAACCGTACTGCAACCTCAGGACAGGACGGAGGCGACCCCGGATTTCATCAGTGCCAGAAAAGCACGCATTTTAGGGATACCACCCTCACCACCAGCAAACACACCAACATTCGATATCTCACAGAACCCTCTGTTCTTGGAGATACAACGTAATGCCGCACCACTAGGCAGGCAGCGTTCGTACTTCAGCTCTTCACAGCATTCGTTCCGCGTGCCTGACTTAGACCCTATTGAGTCATCAGAGTCCGAAGTGTCAAACCCGTCATCGCCAACGACCGAGTCACCACCCTACAACTCTGATCACTCTTTCATGTACAAGGAAGCTACCCGACGACGAGAAAGCGTTGACGACAGGTCCGCCGGATACCTCCTTGAGCTAGCTGCAAAGGCTGCCGAGAAGCAGCTTCGGGAGCAGGCTTTGGCAGCGTTCCCCAACAGCGACTTCCACGAACATGTAGCTCACTATGTAGACCACGATACGGAGGGGTCTGAGCCATCGCTCACAGAGGCGAAGCAACAGAGAGAATCGTCTTTCACTCAGATAAACTGGGACCTGGAAGCTATGCGGAGATACCAAGAGAAGCAGGCTGCTGAAAAAGCGAAGCAGAACCCCACCAACCATGGAAAGCCCGCTTTCAGTCCTTTTGGAAACCCGGCAGGCTTCCTCGATGCTGCCACGGCGAAGAAATTCGCAAAGGAAAAGAAGGATCCCGAATTAGAACGCCAACGACGAGAAGCCCGACCTCCTATGCTCGGAAAGGAGATCAGATTCCCGCGCTGCGCCTCCCCGGAACCAGCGCGTTTTGATCCCACCCAGGGATGCGATGCCGTCAGAACAGCCATGTGTTATCTCTCGGAGCAGTCCAAGGCAGCTTCCGAAAAGGGAGAAAGCCTATGGTGCGGGAAGGGCAACGGGAGGCAAACTAGCGCAACACCATCATTATGGGGGTCAAACGCCAACAGCCGAGCCTCAAGTACTCATGGCTTGTGGGGTGGATTTTGTGTCAATAGTGGGGAAAAGTCACCACGCGGGCCAACCGGTCTCTTGACGCCCCACCACGAGAAGCCAAATCCCATGTCGCCTTGCCCAACACCTTCTGCAAGCCTGTTACCGCCTACACCTCCAGCATCTAGCTCTGGTGCGACATTTGGATCATCAGATTTTGCGGGCATTGATGAAAAGCTCGCTGTCGAGCAGTCCATCGAGGAAGAGTTTGGCGATGACTTTGTCACGCAAGTCTACAATTATTTGTCACTTGGTTATCCATCTATGGCCCGTCCATTTGATGCAGAGCTGTCCAAGGTCTCAAACATTTCTATCTCTGAGCTAAGGCAAGATGATCATCTCGCTTCATCCCGCGGCTACATTCGACTCGGTAAAGACGGTAACTTGAAGAATGCTGAAATTACCGAGGAGACATGCATGCGTTGGCGCGCACTACGTATCTATATTCAAGAATGGGCAAGACAACACCCGAAAATGGCCGAGGATGACTTTGTGCGTCCCACTCATGGCACCGCAGTAAGAAGAGGCAGTTGGGCGCTTTAGCATGATATTGATGATCGGTTCCATTTTCTTCTTTATACAGGTCATTCAGTCTTTTTTGATCGGTTTAGCGTCTATCTCTTAGCGGTTTCCGGTTTTGTATTTGGCATCCAAGGACATTCTCTTCCCTGCAACCTGTGGCTTGGGGCCTAGTCATAAATGTCCTACAGCGTTGTTCCGGTTTCTCCGTTGTGGCGCTTAATATATAAGTGCGTGTTGGAACTGCATCTTATTCGTACGGCAGGCGCATGTATATTTACTACGAGATGTATTCCCTGTAATCAAGATACAATCCCATTTACGATGTATCCAAGCTCCACTATAGGGCTGTGAGGTTATGGTGACCCTCTTGGGTATCACTTCACTGATTACATCGTACATCCACCAAGGTGTCCGCGAATAAGGTTCCAATACCTGTTTAGAGCAACATGCAGACATGGTCCTAGATATCTTACGAGCCATGCGTTCCAAGGCTGGAATGGAGGTGCCAGCCCAGAGCTTCGGGATTGAGAGTGGGACACAGCCTCGGGATGTAGTGGGGGTCTCGCTTAGCGAATAACACTTAGGAGCAAGCTAGCGTCATTGAACGACCTTGCTTTTTCCTTATCGTGAACAGCACCTTCTGTCACGTCTATCCCACGTCCCCATCAGCAACGTCTCCGCATGCCCATTACCACAATTCTACGCTTTCATGGCGGATGCGTCCGCTATCAACGTATGGTTCCCAGCCCCACTGCAATAGTGTTCACACGCAAAAGAAGTTTGCTCCTGTGGCTGTATTGTTTTCCCCAGGCGAGCACGACGATATCGGACTATGGTCCGCTACGTACTGAGACGGCGATTACTTACCGAAGCCACAAAGCCTTCAACCCGTAAGTGACCCGGCTATTCTACATCGGGTACGTTAGCCCCTTCCCAGCCTGACTGGATATCGAAATACCTACATGAGCTCCTGTTCAGCTCAGGGATCGAGAAGAGTCGTTGGCCTCAGTCTCTCTTATCCTCAGGCCTCACCATCTTCAATGCAGACTTGATCAGTTTGGGTACATGTGTGCGAGATTGCCGGGCTGTGGAATCTGGAGCCCATTTCGCTGGTGAACTTGAGTGAAATGTGGCAACGGTCCCGCAATATCTCTTTTTGCTTCTTCTAGAGCGTATCTACACTTATGATACTTACCGTCCAGCTGGATGCACTCGTCCTAAGACGGAGCCCACATCCCGCGCCTGCCGTCGTTTCGTTGGTGGCTAGCCCATCCCACGCTCTCCCAAGTACAAGCTTGATTAGAGCTGTTGCCCTGGCATGTCCACCTAGTCTGCTAACGCAAAAGATCAATCTCTGCGTTGACCCCTGCATCTGAGCCCTGCCCGTCACTGACCGCTCGAGCTATCTGAAGATATGGACAACTATTGCGCGGAGACGCTAAGTATCCTCGATCGTACGAACCTTTTCAGGGTATGTGATCCTTAGATCGATGTACTAAACATGGCCCCATCTTCTGGGTCGTGGCACGACTGAACGACATATTCTCTATGCGTACGCTATTCCACTCTTCAGTGACTCGGTACTGAATTTTGTTTACAACTCGATCGTTCACTGTTACGATTCGGGTTATTCTTTACTCAGAGGCATTAATACAACCACGCATGAAGCATCGCACTCAGTAGACTTACGACTCGGCACGAATGTTTAGCTGGGCTCACGCTGTATCTCGAGGACGTTTCCAGCAGTGGGACGCATTTGATACAACCGATCGACAGGAAGTGTACCACAGAGCCCCACCATGTCTGACTTCCCTCAGCAATTAGCATTGCAGTCATGGACGTTGTACGGAATTGGTATGGTCATTATCACCCTACGAACGTCAGTATTACTTGCGTCAATTGCCATCGACGGTGCTAATGTACCACTGCAGATTCGCTCGATGGCGCCGCGTTCGAAATCTCAGTCACTTTGCAGCTGATGACTGGATCATGATGACGGCTATACCAATATTCTACACTGGATTGATAGTGTGTTTGAACGTAATCGCAACTGGAGGCGGGAGTAACTTGTTTCCGCCGGAACAGTTCGCCACATTTACACAAGCTGAGATTGATGAACGAATCAAAGGGTCAAAGATCGTTGTTGCCTCTGAGCAGGTATGTTGACGGCAGCCAGACGCAAACACACGATAGGGCGAATGGCTAAAACATTAACAGTGCATGTTGAATGTAATCTGGTCCCTGAAAGCCTGCATGTTATTCATGTTTGCTCGTATGCTGACAGGAACTACGATTATGAAATGGATCAAGGCTGTAGCCATATGGGTCATGCTCGGTTGGCTCGCTGTTGAGATTGCTTTCTTTACGGCCTGTCGACCATTCGTGGGCTACTGGGCCGTGCCACCTCCTAATCCTCAGTGTACTACCCTCGAGCACTTTGCCATCGTACAAGCAACTTTCAACATCAGCAGCGACCTACTCATCATCGCAGTTCCGATACCCATGATCACTTCCCTCTCACTGCCACCAAAGCAGAAGATTGGGCTAGGCATGTTGTTTAGCATGGGTACCTTTGTTGTAAATTCCTATCTTCACCGTCTAGCCTACTCTCACTGACCCTCCAATACAGATCGTGGCCGCAATTCTCACGAAAGTCTACAACCTCTCCAACGTCTACTCGACGACATACATGCTGTGGTACACACGCGAAGCCTCTGTTGCAGTCTACGTCGCGAACCTCCCTGGCATCTGGCCTCTTCTCCGCGAACACATTCGCTTCCTGCGCGAGCACACAAACTCTTTTGCTACCGGGCAATCCAACATGCCGCGTCATGGCTCACAACAGTATGGGAACCTCTCCACCGGCAGAAGCAAGCATCGCAGCCGCATTCACACCACAACAAATCTCGATGCGGAGGATATTGCCGAACTAGTTGAGATTGGCAAGGCAGGCGCTGTGTCAGTGGATGCGAATGAGAAACCCTTGAGCATAGATGAAAACCCTTTCGAAGCAAGGCAGGCAAGCCAAGATAGTGATGGAAATGAAATGGATTTAGGGGATGGTAGTAGTTGGAAATGCACGGGCGGTGGGGGTGTCCAAATCGATACCAAGGTCGAGATTCACAACGATCAGTGGACGGAGAGTCGGCTTGTCGCTAGCCAGTCGAGAATGGTAACTTGTGAAGGGCCAGATGCGCAAGCAGAGGGGCGATGAGGTGTGCTTGTACATTCTTTTTTGTATTATTGGTGTTAGATCGTATCTCAAAGAACTATTGTTTATTCACATGTTGTATTTAGATGTTGAAATGATGCATCGCGCATGCTCAGATATATCTACTGTGGTGCAGTGACTTCATCTCGTCTTGCGTCGAACGTTACTCAATGCAATAGTCTCTAAAGCCATAGATTGCGGTAGATGTTGTGCACTTCACCGTCATTTCACTATTGCTTTCTATGACGTCGTGTTCACTTGTACGTATTACTCGATTAGGTAGGTCCCAAAAGAGTGTCAATTGTGGTAGTTAATGTGCACGCAGTAGCAGCTACACAGTGAAGACCTATCCTTCCCCTCTACACGAAATTCGTTTCGTGCTATCTAGAGGTTCGTTTTTATATTGCCTAATTAGGTAACTTTAAAAAAACCATCGATCGTGGACCTATTCACTCCACACGCCACCTTCACGCAAGAGTCTACTCTCATATCACTGCCTAATTAGGCAACTTTCGAGCGCCATGGGTTACAGCTCACTACGCCTTCGGGTGCACTTGTATGACGTCGATAAGTTGTCTAAGCCAGTTCCGCTTGGAGCTTAGTGTCCTCGTGACACCGCGATCCCGGGGAAATCGCGTGCCTGATCGAGTGGCGAGATAAGCCTACATCGATGGGGCCATCCACGGGTTCCGCAGCTTCCTGGGCTACCGGCAATGGCGCTCAACCCCCAAAGTCCCTCCGTACATAATCAAATGATTACTCACTTCATCAAGCACCCAAAATCTACAAACTTCGACGAACAAGATCCACCGGCCAAGCGCCAGAAGACTGGCGCTAGTCCCAAGAGAGCACCGCCGACACCAAGCAGGAGAGTGAAACGCGAAGTACCCGACTTCGACTCCGAGGACGGGAATATCCAGGTCAAGGAAGAGGAAGCAGAACACAAGACGGACCTTGAGAGCGCATTGCCCAATGTAAAGACGGGCGATGACGCCATCAAGGAATATGAAGCATACAAGGCATCAGAAGAGAACAAACCAGAGAGCGCCGACGAGCGCATAGAGAAGCGCACTTGGATACGTGGCAAGAGCTCGCTTTATGTTGATGCTTTCAATCTCGCGTTAGACACTGTACTGGATGAAGAAAGTCATCTCTTCGATGAAGCCGAGACTGAAGTCTTTCGGATATGGCGTCACCTGGACTATGAGGCGCAGTATTTGTGAGTTTGAGCGGTTCGAAGGGCGTCTCAAATCAGCTACTGACAGCTACGTTTCCATTAGATACGTACGACTGTTCCTCCGGAAGACATCTGCCTGGCATCGCATAAAGAGCCTTGGCTACCATAGCGATATCTCCGACCTCGACGCGGCCGCCGATACATTGCAGTGCATATACCAACTACCTGTGCCCTCGTCCGAAATCGAATCGCATCCGGGTGAGCTGGAAGCACCAGCAGGAACTACAATAGGCACGTCCTTTACGTTTGCGGATCGGTCCGAGCAGGAGATTAGCACACTTGAAGAGGCGTCGTCGTTGTTGAAGCTTGATGAGCTCAAGGCTCTTGCAAAAGATGCCAAGGTCAAAGGGAAAAACAAGGGTGAACTCTTGAAAGCCTTCCGACGCACAAGCCAGAAGCAGACCGGTCTAGGCTATGTTGGACTGAAGCGTTCCGACTCGGACGTTTCGAGAGCATCATCCGCCTCCAGATCCCGACCAGAGACACCGGAGGCGGAGCCCGAACCTGAAGGTGACCTCTCAGACGATGCAAACCGAGATGCGCATTTCACGCGCAGGATCATGCAGGAGACGGGCTCGTGTATACGACTCTCGCTGGCTACGTTGAAGCTTTTCGAGCGTGTTCATCTTGTCTTCTATCGTTCTACCGAATGGACGGAGAAGTCGCTGACAACCATCATTTTGGCCAAGATAGCACGCTGGAACTTCCCTGAATACATCGTTTCTCGATCAGCAAACATTTTCGCATCTCGGTCGTTGCTGTTAGAATACGAAGCTTCCGTCCGTACTCAGCATCGGATAGATAGTATTCTGGAGTTCAATGGCAGACCCACAGAAAAGGGATATCAAGAGATCATAGACACGTTTGAAGAGGTATATCCGCGCTGGCAGCTGCTTTTACAAGAAGAGCAACAAAAGGAAGACAGCGTTTATCAAAGTGGCGAGGGTTCATACCTACGGCGGCTGTCACCAGCTTGGGTATACACGCGCATTATCCACAAAGCGCTCGACGTGTTTAGACGCCGAAAAGAGCACAAACGGGAACACGAAATTGTAACCGTCTTGCTACATCAGCGACTGTTCCACCATTCGCGGAGAGGAGCGTGGTATCAACGCAAAGCACTCCTCGAGGAACACTACATGGCAGCACTGACCGATGCCGAGAAGAGAAGTAAAGAGAAGCAGAAGAGACATTGGAAACTCATTGCGTTGCAGACATGTGAAGACGGCCTACAAGACAATCATGTGCATATCATCTATCATTATGACCTCCAGAAACGCATCACGAAACTTGAACTATCTCTCAACCTTCCCAAACGATTGCAACATGACTTCTCCCACGTGCGCTTGACAAAGCCGGCTGAAGTGACCATGGAGGGAACACGCATCTCGCGCGAAAAACCGCCCTTAACAAGACGGACCAGCTCGCCGCATCCCAACCCCATCAGACGAGGCGGAAAGACTATATGGCTGGATCCTCGCGAAGAAGGCGAATGCTCAGTCGAAGCAATGTGTCTATCGCACTACCGCAACCAAGGCTGGAAAGGCTACCACAGCGAAGGCGGCATCATTCGAACACTCTTCGCCTACCTCTTCTTCGACGTCCTCTTCACCTACGTCCCTAACGTGTTTCAAACACCTTACCAGACCTGCCCGCTAGACCTGCACACGGATGCCTTCTACCCCTCTCGCATCTCCGAGATTAACGCCCGGCTGAACGAGATTTCAAACGGCGACGCACCAGCCATCATCCAAAGAATCTACACCGACCACCATGAGCGCCGGACTTGCATCGTTGGCCTGGATTGGTCCTACGATGTTACTGATTTACTGGAGATTGCAAGCTGCTTTGCTGCCGGGGCGCTGGCTACTGTGTGTAAAGTTATGGCGCAGGAGTACGGACAGAGGGGCGGTGGTGTGCCTGATCTTTTTCTTTGGAGAGTTGGTGGTGATGGGGAGGGGGCTGATAAGCAAGGAGAAGTCAAATTTGCAGAGGTCAAGAGCGAAAACGACCGGTTAAGTGATACGCAGAGGCTTTGGATCCATGTGCTTACTGCGGCGGGGGTGAGGGTGGAGCTTTGTGCTGCTGTAGCCAAGGAGGTTAAAGTCGTTTGAAAAGAAACAATTCTCATGTATAATGAGCGGAATTATTCGAATAGCTATTTTTTCTGACGACCCGCGTTTCTTGCCCCGGGTTTTCCACGTGCTGGTTTAGTTAGACATGTATGTAGGGGTTTCGCGACCATGTTGCGTGACCGCGTGTAACGCTAACGTGCCCGTGCGCGA
>LR132503.1:0-20301 GCA_900634815.1 Paradendryphiella salina | reverse complement strand
ATGGCCCGTCACCACTGTAGCGCAATGATGCCGGCATCGAGGTGATGACGGTGTCCTCTCGAGAGTCGCACACACAACACAAAATGCAGCCTATTGCAAGGCAATCCATAACAGCAGTCTTTCCTTCCAGAACGGTACGGGAACGAGGTGGCAGGGGCAATTGAATTCTTTTTTTTTGAGGCCCAGGCTCGGTATCCCCGATGGTTGGCGGGCATCACGCTCGGCGAAGAGCGATAGCCGTGGGCTCCGGAGTCGTAGCCCCACTGCCAAGACCGCTCACGTGCCCAGGCGATAGCGAACAGTTTCGCGCTACTGCTCCCATCCTCACAGAAGAAAATACATGTAACTATAGAAACTCGCGCCTTCATTGCACTGCGCCTGAGTATTCGTTTCATTTCATACGTACTGCTCATCGCATCATACTGCAAAATTCATCAGCTCGTGTGTAACTTCCCGTCATAATCTGCAACGCCACGCAAGCCTAAGAGTCAAAAATCGCCCCGTACGCCGGTATACCTCTCTTCTCCATATCGAAAACGATCTGCTTTGTGAAGCGCTTGTTGCTGATTACGAGCACTGCTTCCGCGCCACTTTCTCTGTATAATCTATACGTCAAAAGGCTCATGTCAGGTTTTCCCGACTCCCGAGTATTATAAATGACAGCCTTTGGGTCTCTCTTGAGCACGTCATTAACCATGGATCTGCCAAAGGTTTTCTCGTGGTTCGGTGCCGTCCAAAGAATGCGCATAGCAATGTGTTGGTAAGGGAAAATGGAAAGGCAAGGGCCGATGCCTGATCCTGTAGCTACCACCACTACGCTTTTGAACAGTGTTGCAATGCGCAGGACTCCGGAGGTGGGGATCCCACGTCTCCAAACGTGCGTTGGCGCTGTGTCGATCATGTGACCTGTGAAGTCTCCAGCCCGACTGACGATCACGGAGTACCCCTTCTCCTTGGGCCCATTTGTGATTGTGGCAAAACCATGCCAGTCTTTCAGCGGATGCTGCGCGAGGCGGACGCCTTTACCTGGTCTAAGGTTTGAGTCGAAGTGTAGCCGAACAGCATGAGAGGACAGGACCTCGGGTCTGACCGCGATGCGCCGAAGGAACAACCAAGGGAAAATGATTGCAAGAGTCGCAGCAGCGATGAGCCATATCGATGGGTTCCTCAGATAGGCTTCCAACGTTGATAGCCCCGATCCACGGCTCAGACCTTCCGTCGATAAGCCAACGAGCACCCAGTAGAGGATCAGCACTGTCCACCCTCCAAAGCGATGCAAGCTTTCCCATAGGTCATGGTACCTGTTACGGAGGTATGGGTGTGACATAGCGGTCATTGCGAGCAGCAAGAGCATGATGAAGTATGAGAGTATCGCTGGGGCCAGCGAAATAACTCTCTCATCAGCGCCCTTTGCAAGCTCAAGACTAGAGCCAACGACGAAAATGATGAACCATATGAGCGCTGCGATTGCGCACCCAACGTGTATTCCACCAATGTGGAAGACATTTGCGCAGATGCGCCGTATTCCAAGAGGCACCCAGGTCGGAACAGAAGAAAAGACCTTGAACAGCAAATTGATGACTGGTTCCGAACGTATTAAGATTGCTGCGCAAAGGTTGGCTGCAGTGGCATTGGCAACCGAAGAGTGGGGGTACTCCTGGCGTTTGATGTTGTCGTAGAGCAACCAGCACGCGACTCCGACATTGGCGAGCACGATAGGAAGGAGAAGCCAACGGTATGCGATGAGGCCACGGTGTCGTAGCCAGGCTTGGGTATGCGATACCCTTGGTTCCGGTAGCGCGACCAGATTGTCGTATGGCTCACCACTGTCAGCTTTAGAGCTGCATTCCAAACTGTTCGCTTGGAATCCTTTCTCGAGGTCGATGTCGCGCGCAGAAGTTCGCGGATCATCACGCGCGACAGCGTCGAGTGGAGCTACCACTTTCGTCGGTGCCACCAAAAGGTCGATTCCCGAGTCAATCCGCGCGTGTGCCTTCTTGGTCGTCTCTACACTCGATTTGGGGAGGCTGAGTTCCGCAGCCAGCGCCTTGAGTTGTGTCTTGTCGACTTTGCCGTTGGGGTTCAATGGCACTTCGTCGACACGGATCCACCGTTCCGGCACGGAATAATACGGCAGTTGCTTCCGAACAAACTCACCGAATTCATGCTCATCAACGGGGACGGCAGAAGCGTAAAACCCATGGAGGATTCCGTCGATGACCAGAGAAGCACCTCTCGTGATGCCGGCAAATTGCTGGAGTCGATGATTAGCACCACGACGCGATGGCGAAAATTAATTGTTCTAACCTCAAGAACGGAAGTAACGCCATCGAGTTCGACACGGAAACCCTGAGCAGGTCAATATTCTCTCTGCAGCACGATTGGACGGACGGTGGACGAACCTTAATCTTCACTTGATCGTCCATTCGCCCGAATGATTCCAACGAGCCATCGGCTCTCCAACAAACAATGTTGCCGAAGTTATACATCAGAGAGCTTGTTGATCATCAGCGTAGGAGATGCCATCCGGAGTTGTACTTACCCATCATTCGCGAATTTATCGACTTGAAACTTTTCTGCGGTCGTCAAGGGCAAATTAATGTAGCCTTTTGACACACCAGAGCCACCAACCCATAAGGTTCCCTTCTGACCTACGGGTACAAGCTCTTCAGTCTCATCAAGTATGTAGCATGTCATGTTTGGTAGCGGCCGGCCGATCGATAATTGCTCGCCTTTGACATGGTGGTGCGAAGAGAGCAAAAAGGTCTCCGTCGAACCAAGCAAGTTATAGAAAGACCTGTCTTCAGCCCACTCATCAGCGAGACTAGGATCAATGTCAGTACGGTCTCTTGTCACAGTGCATATCTCGAACTCACACTTGGGGACATGCCTCGCCTGCCACGGCGACTTTTTTGATATTTGGATAGTTCCGTTGGTCGTACTTGGAAAGAATTGATGGAGTGGTTATCAACGTATCGATCTACGCCAATCATTAGCTTTATGTGAGCTCATGAAAGTAGCCGTTGGAACGAACCTGGCTCAGTGTCGCATGCCAGTCAGATCCTCGTAGGTAAAGTGTTCCTCCGTTCATCAAAGAGCCCAACATTTCCCATGCACCTATTCTTCCTGTAAGCACATTGTCGATATGGATGGACAGTGGAGAGTTGTACCCATGGCGAAAGAGATACTCAGGACTTGCCCGACTTTAGAACCAATGGTGATTCCCATTCGTCCAGGTTCTGAGAGAAGAGCGCTAGCCTTGGCTCCATGTTTCACATCGACACCCTTCGGTACGCCGGTGCTGCCTTCAACAGCCGTTAACGAGTTACCCACACTGAAGGGGTGAGGAGACTTACCCGATGTGTACATGGCATAGACGCCATCATCCGCGGTAACGCGAATGCCGGGTCTGAAAGGAGAATAGAACGCCCCTGTGGTCATACCCAACTCAAGGACGATAGCATCCTGGTTCGCGAATTGCTTGACTCGGTTCCAGTATCTAGGAAGGCATAAGATGAACCTCGCCTCCGTGTCTTCGAAGATGTGTCGCAGAGCCTCGTCAGAGGCAACACCACCGTCAATCGGAACATATTGACAGCCGGCCTTCAGGATCGCCAGAAAGCCAATGAGCATTTCTATCGACCTCTGTACAACGAGACATACTCGTTGTCGTGGGCGAAGCCCTGAGCCAATGAGGTGATGTGCGAGGCGGTTGGCAGCGAGGTCGAGCTGGAGGTATGTGATGTTCTGGTTTCCGTGTACGGCAGCCACAACCGCAGGATGTTCGTCCACGATACGCTCGAAAGCCTCATGGACAGTCTCCGACGAGACGGGAAGTTTTGGGCCGGTCCCAAACCGAGAGATTAAGCTTTGATCTTCTAGCGACAGACCGGACATGTTGCTGAACATAACGGGCACCTGCATCGTACCAGCATGCGACTGAAAAATGTGAGAGGTAGGACAAAATGTTTCGAACTCCGGTAAACTAAAGAAACTGTGGCTATGTTAAGAACGCGCAACCCAGACACACGCTTGACAACTGGTGGGATGCGGTGTGGTAGCGGATGTCAAAAAACGGTACGACATGTTATCATTGGCCTATGAGTCGGGAGAAGATATCACGTAGCGAAAATATTGATGGCCGATTCTGGACTAGAGATCGGCCATGGAGCGTTGTGGCTGCTCCTTGGCGCTTTCTCAATCAGAGTTCCTTCGATGGCACAATTCCCGCCATTATGGATGCGTATCTGCTCGATTCACCCTCGGATTGCCAGATCAGTACGACTTCATATGATGGTGGCTGTCCCAAGCCTGCGGTGTGGTCATCCGATGTGGAGATGGCTGGCTGTCACTACCTAGAATTTGCACAACAATGCCTCAGTAACACCCTAGGCTCCACGGCAGTGGATGGCACAACTGAAAGCATCTTATGGGTCGGTGTGCCTTGAACGAGGGTTCTGCATAGGTCTCGTCATGATTTCTCCCTGCTTGATAGCACTGTCGCCAACCGCTGGATCGTGACCCCTCCCACCTTAGATCAGTCGCCGAGATGGTCGAGGTTGAAAGGTCGATGCATTTCACATGTTAGCTTTATGGAATTATGCATTTCTTGTCACAGCCAGACCGCGTAACATTGGAAAGATGGGCCGAAAGAGTGGGTAGCGCGTTGATCCTGTGAAGAAGGAGCGGACGGACCCTGGGTGGCCTCATCGCATGTAGAAGACCGGGGATTCCTCCTGGGATTTTTACCAACGTCAACTCGAACGCTAGATCGATTGGCTGGCTGCGAGTAGGCTCCTCGGTTGAATGGCTAGTGGAATCTTCATGATCCTGGCTTCCAGATGTAGAAGACGCGCCGCCTGGAATAGTGGGTATATATTGAAAAAGCTGCAGTACGATGCGCCATGCATGCGCTCGTTGTAGCTGGAAACCTTGCCGATTGACCTGATACGGACAAACTCAGAACAGGCCCAAGGCTGGGTATTGCGAGATTGCGCCGGATACTTTGATCGATATTAGGCAAGATGCCGTCCGGTCCAAGGTCCGGGATCCGGGCCAGCCACGCCGCCATCGCGCGTGAAGGTGTAGAGGCCTCGAGAAGACACAATTTCCAGTGGGCGGGGTGGCTTTCTCACCACACCCACTATATGGCCTAGCCATGTAGAGGCTTACCAGAGATCCGACGACATGCAGGGGTCGCCTAAAGCCAGAATTATCACTACACCCGCCCGGCACGGCTCGCTTGTCACATAAGGGCGCACGTACTGCGTAAGCGTCAGCAGTCCCCACGATCCCCTCAGCACGCCAAGCCAGATCGATCTGCACATGGCTGTTGCATTCGTGGCAGTCTTTGTATGACACACTTACCCACTCCACCGCCAGCGCCGCTTGAGCGCATATCGCCCTTCAGGAAGGACGTCAACCGATGGAGCCATAGTTCTTCGTTGGTAAGCAATGACCCGTCTCAGCTTTGACGGCAAGTATCCAAGCAGCGCTTGACCGAGACGAGCATGCTTGCTGCGCTGGCCATGCAGCTCAGGTATAGTGCTTGATCAACAGCAGGCCGTCTCTCTTGAACCGTCCCCAATGGCAACAGCCGTGTGCGCGACAAGATCAAGACTCATTGGCGTCCGGAAGTGGCGCGGATTAGCGGCCTCGGACGCTGCTGGTGGGCGAGTCCAACGAAGAGAATTTGACCATTGGCCACCGGTGGGGTTCTGCTGCATACTAAGTAAAGACCATCTCGTCGCGCGCATGAACATGAAGGAATCGCCGAGGTTTCTGCTGAAATGTTATTGCCCACCTGCAGGCGCAGTAACGGGACACAAACTTGTTGACGTTCTTGACCGAATCCGACCTAGTGGCTTGGCAAGACACGTGGGTGGTCGAGTCAGCTCCCAGCAAATCCCGCATTATCCACTAGTTCGCATCAAGCATCACTAGAGACCAGCTAGTCACATCATTTCTTCATTGACATTTGCATTACATCGTGAGGTAGCTACAAGCTCCGTGTACCGCTGGGTGCCATCTGCTGGCTGGTGATATTCGACGCCATTGAGGACGGTGGTGAGCGTACCGTTTGCCATCAGACTGTTCGTCGTGACATTGATGCTTAGATGTAGCCCATTTGCACTGGTCCGCTTACTACCCTTCACAATTCCCGTCTGCACCATGTCCGACTACCAATCAAGCCTCTAGGCCCACAGATTCGGGACCGAGACCGTCAGCTGAACATCTTCACATTCATTCAGGATATGGTCCCCATTGTTGGAATAGTCGGTGTAGTTTAACAGCCATACGCTTGATAGTATTGCCTCCCACCTGCGGTCCGCCTCCGACCAAATTGACTTTTGCGCACCCAGAGACTTTGCCGCAGAGGGTGTAACTACCCAGCTTTGGTGTGGGGAGAGAAGGGTATGCGGCCCTTCGTGGAGATGTTGTTACCCAAGCTATGCTGTCTGGCACTTCATACACTGGTGCGGGACGCGCCGGCTCACGACTAGATAAGTTCACATACTCACGCTCGTCGTTCACCGTAGAGACCAGGCATGACAGTGGGTTACTGCCACCACAAGATGGGGATGTGACGATAGCTTGCCAATACACGATGCACGCACTGTCCAGAGAGAATGCCGGATCTGCCCGTCCATCCCAGTTCGGGTCGCTGACACCCCCCGTCACCGTCGTCGCCGTCCGCATTCACTATTTGTCCGTAGTATGAGCTGCGATCCCCAAAACGATCGATTAGGATGGGTTGGAAGAAACAACGTGGGCCGTTGTTGCGCGTCGATGCAGCAACCGCCGTCGCCACGAGATCGATTATCGATGGTATACCTCGCATTCCTGACATCCACATCTGCCGTTCAGTAGTACGCGTGTCTTGAGCCACGAACCACTGGTTGTCAACAGAGAAAGCGATAGGATCCGCATAGTCAGGATGACTGGTCAGGCCACGGACGATCCCGGTTTCCATGTGAATCGCATACAGATCGATGTTTGTGGACTCTGTAGTGCAGCGCGCTCGCTTGGAGACGGATGTGCGTTGAATTGCAGACGACCGAGATAACAATATTGTCCGCCTGGGCCAGTGAACGAACTTCATCCCACGTGGACGTCATCCGAATGCACGCGTAGTTCCAGGGGAGCGCCATCAGGGCCAGAGCCGTCAACAGTATTTGGCCAGTAGATTGGATATATGGACGAGGTCTGGTGTGCGAGCATTGTTGCCTAATTCGTTTCCATCGCAGTCAAGTACGTTGTGACCTTAGATGGCTTTGTCGCCGCTTCTGGAGACGTGTGGATAGACTCTTGCATTCTCTGCAGGAACGTCACACACCAGACATTTCCACAAATCCCCATTACTGAAATTGGTCCCATCTCCTTCGATAAGAATCAGCTAGAGACCGCCGTCGTAGGTGCGCCTTCGATCAGGTGCCGCTGGGGCCCCGACGAAGTTTACTGTAGCTATTACGCTGCTTCCATCCGGCGTGAAACCCCCAGCTTGGAAGCCGGTGAGGTTCCGAGCTATGCAGCCTGCGTGATTGGGGCTGAGCGCAGCTGTGCATGCCTTCCGCATTGCATTCGCTGACACCGGAGGTGGAGGTGGCGATGTCTGCGCGAAGGCGTGTACGAAGGAATGCTGGCCGTTTTCGTCGGCAAAATTTCTGATTTGGTACACATCGGTGTCAACATAGCCCGGCACTGCACAGGCATCTACGAGCAGCAGAGGCAGGGCGACGGAACGAAGCATGCCGAATGTACACTTAGCGCAAGCATCACCAGAACTGACCTTTTTGTTACGATGCTACCTTCATTGCGTTTGAGCTTACCCTTATTACTTCTAGGGCTTTTTACCTAAACTAGGGTTCTATTGTCCACTATCCGTGACTCTTCGGCTAGGTGAAATTACCGACTATGTGCGTTAAGTACTAGGTTATTTCACACGTAACAATCACTAGAGCTATGTATAGGTTACATAATGGTCCCAAATGTGCAAGGGTATATATGTTGACTCACAGCCCGACCGATACGTGCTGCTAACAGCAGAAGCCATTAAAGAAAATTTACTCAACGGATTATTGGCCGGTCAAACATTCGCAAAGCCAAGATGTGTTCGAAAAATACGTCTGCAAGCTCGAGACTTACCTAGGGTCAAGAGGTCGTCAATTCGTCTTGCAGAGTTGTGGTAAGATACGAATCCACTGAACACAACCAAGAAGTTGCAGGACTATAATGAGCATAGCTTCGAATGGGTAGCTAGGCAAGAAGGAATTCCTTGATGGATACGAGAAGATGTACAATCATCAATCTGTCCTAAATCCCCAACTTCAGTTCAAACAGTAAACCTGAGACCATAAATATCTTTTAATTAACGCTTAGACTGAATCTATGAATGGCTTTCAATAACCCTTGTTCCCACCCAGAAAGTTGCTGAACTAGAGGCCTTGAGTGCATTCACAGAACAGTACGAGCAGTTTGTTGTACATCCAACAGATCTTCAACCAAATGAGCAGAAGGGAAGGATTCCGGACCCTCAAAGCAGCCTATACCCCACGACCACTTCACCTCTTCGCCATCTTCATTGACAACGTGTGCTGTCTTCTCGAGACCGCGGAGCTATCTCAGTGGCACCCGGCGTTTCCAAGGTACCGTAATACGGTACGTTTGAAGCTATCGTGAGGTACGTACGGCTCGATTCTTGGTGTTGTACGTACGGTTGTATATACGATAGGCTCAAATACGGTTCGTAATCGTAGTACGCTCGCTCGGGCTATGTACGAGTCGTACTTATACCCGTTTGGGTAATCCGAGGCCGCGGGGTAGTGAATTGAGGCTGCTGTTGACGCTGCGGGAGCCCCGGAGACAGCGATTTCAACCCACGTCGTCGCCGTAATCCTCACTGTTGCCGCTGTTCCCAGCAGCGAGGCTGCTGCTGTTGTCCACGCTGCCACCGCCGCCCAGATCCAAGCTCTTGACGTGAAGCTCTAGCCTCAAAAGGTCGCTGTCGACGACGTCGTTGCGCAGCCAATTCTTCTGGAGCTGTAGAGCCTCTATTGTAGCCGCGCTGAGGCGGTTGCGATCTTTGCCTTTATTTTGGCAATAAGCAACGGCAACAACAGCTACAACACCAGACAATCGTTTGTATAGACTTTTTTTGGCCGTACGCGCAATACCTAGCTCACCCAGCCAAAATCCGATAACTCCGGGCCGTATACCGTACTACGACTCCTTCATCGTCACCATGTACGACTACGGTACGGGCCAATGAGAGGCCTTGTACGTACGGCTTGCCTACGTTGTACAATCGTACCGTACCCAGCCATACTACGGGACGATGGACACGCTGGTGGCACCTTGTGTAGGCACGTAGTAATAGGTTGTTCGCAGTGTAATATGACTCGGAGCTTGGACCTAAATTGTGGCTCGCCATTTAGATGGCAGACGTTTGCAGGTGGAGCTAACGATATGGATAATCGCGGTGGCACGGCATCGTCTCCTAGCATTCTGAGTCAGTTTGGACGGGTTAGGAGATGTACTTGGCGACGCTCGATATGCGCTCGGTGACCTTGACCGCGATACGCCCATGGCGCGTCGCTGCTATCTTGTCATTGGGTCTCCATATACATGTCTTGGTGCAAGGATATGGTCCTAGAACTCGTCCCGACTATCGAGCTGGAGGTTTAGCCATTGGTTTCGCGCTCTGGTTTCGATGATTAGTTTTCTAGCTCCTAGCTCTGCGGGAAGCGCGCTAACTTTTGTCTTGGTTTACGTGTTAAACAGATCAAAGAGCCCCCCTTGAAGCGCGAGAGGAAGGCCGAACGTATGGCTTGAGGGGCGAATCCCAGGTATGGCTACCGTGGCAACATGTGAGTTATCATGCATCTAAATTTTGACAGTTGGTAGGGTACCCGCAAAGCCCTTCTGACCAAGTTGGAAAGAAAGCTCATCGTTGATGTATAATGAGATCGTGGGGTTGGCGCTAGCCATTATTGAGACTGAAGACCTTGATCGTAAAACGATGGAGACGTTTGCTTCCTAAACGAGTAAACGCAGGACTTGGTTGTCATTGAAATCACATCGAAGGACCTTGAGGTGTCTTGAAGGTCTAGTGTGGCATAATCGCAAAGTGATGAGGGGGCCTGGATACGGCATCTTAGCGAGCTACGTCATACATAGCTATTCAGCTCACTCTTCATCCTAAATCGATGTTGATAAGTCCCCGTAATCACTCCAGCCGTATTAATAATGTTCGGATACCGCCATCTCTCCAGCCTTCCTCTGTCTTCCTCCGTCCCAACGTTCAACTGATCTAGGATCTCCATAATCGCAGCGTACAGCACATCGATATTGCCATCCTCAATTTTAACCGCGATGCCCATTGCGCCGCGCTGACCACTCGCGCGTATACCGACACCGTAGCAAGCATCAGCCCCAAGTTTACCAACAATCAGCCCGTCAAACACCTCCATGAGCTCGGTATCGAACCGTCCCTCTCCTGCGACCAGACCCGGATGCGTCGTCATCGCTTTATGTATGCGCGATAGATATCTTGTCTTCTCGTCAACACTGGTCTGTCCCGACTCATCAACCTGATCAACTGCGTCGGCTAACTTCGCGAACATGACCCCCATGTTACATAGCGGCATAGCAGGCGTGGGAAGATTACATCCATCAACAGTCCATCCCACCTCCTCTTTCCTCAAGCCGCTTACATCTTCTACGGCGCGGTAAACAGCCTTTTGCATCGGATGATCCGGCAGATAGTAGTCGTGCGCTGTGGCACCTAACGAAAGCGCTCCGGCCACCATCCCAGCATGTTTCCCGGAACAATTGTTGCACAACGGTGTGGGAATAAAGTCTTGCTTGGCCCAAGCACGATTCACGGACGCATTATGAGCTGGATGCCCGCCGCATGTTAAAATACTCTCTTTTTCTCCCGTCGCTGCGAGTATGGCTGAGGCGCGCGCTACATGCCGTGGCTCGCTGTTGTGAGAAGCGCACATTAGCGCTATGTCGGCATCGGAATAGTCAAAACGGGTGGCAGCACCAGTTTGGAGGATGGCGAGGGCTTGGATGGGTTTTGTGGAGGATCGAGCGAGGGTCGTGCGCTGGGCGTTACCCACGCTGTGAAGGAGTTTCCCAGAAGGGGAAACGACAGCGGCGTGGACCTGGTGTCGGTTTTCGATTGTGGAACCGCGATAGCTGATAACTACATTCTCTGTTTTGGTATCGATTTTGCCGTTTGCTGAATGCGATATGGCGTCCTTGGCTATGGATACGTTGGCGGTTTCTTGCTTTAGTGCCGCCTGAGGCGTAGCGTGTACCATTTTGAATCGCTGGATCGTGAAGGCTCTGTGGTTGAACGTAAAATAAGAATCAAATGCTTTTTAGTTTTCCTTTACTCGTAGTAGATATTTAGACACTGCCTATGAGTCAATATCTTGAGGCAGAGAAATGCTTGCGGAGGGTTAGGCTAAGGCGTAGGGCTGCTGCACCTGCCTTTCAATGTCTAGCGTCTGGATCTCTATTACCTAACTAGACCCTCATGGCGGACGCTATGATCCGCAACTCATAGACTAGTTTGTTGAGATTGATAGATGAGCCCTGAATATGTGTCCGACAAGGTTGCGATAAGGAACACAGCGTGGGTAAGATGCGTCGTCCAATGGTAGACGTGCGGATAGCCGTGGAGCGAACAGATGACCATCACGACTCGTCCCCCGAAACTCAAACTACAGATATACAAAACGCCAATCTCGGCGATACAGCTCAACCACACGTCTCTACAGCGGTGTTGTGATTCACAGCCTTACACTCCAAGCTTAAAGCCACCTATGCAACCTTTCTGGAACAAGCCCTCCGGATCAACATCCCCACTGACGCTCCTCAAGAACTCCAAATTACTCTCCCCATACCCTCCGAACGGCTTCTGCCACTTTGCGCAGTAGTTCAAATACAGAAATCTATGATGAGTCCCATTCTCCTGCGCATAGGCTTCGATTTGCTCAATCGCTTCCCTCGTGATGCGCTGCACCACTTCGTCATCCTGGCCCAGTGTCCAGTTTACTGTAAAACTGACAACAACTAGAGGGTCTTCATTACCCTCATTCAAACCCATCGGATTATCATCGCCTTTGCGCGTCCACGTTGGAAGCAAAGGTTGAAGCACCAATGTCCAACTCATACCCTTGATCTTATGTTTCCTAATAGTCTCGATAGCGTATTTATACGCAGTATGGGCCGCCTGCAGAGTCTGCATATCGTTCTTGATCGTTGTTGTAGCGAATTCTTGGCGGCGTTGATTGGGGTTCAACGCACTCAGCTCGTCCGTGGCGCTGCCCAAAGTCCGTACTTTACACGTACTCCAGATGCGCCCTAACTCCTGGAAATTGGATTGAAGCCAGCTGTCAGGCCATCTGAAGTTTTTAAGTTCAGGCGAAGTATGCACAAGGTTGACGGATATGGCTTGTATACCGACAGACTGGAGATAGGTGAAACAAGCTAGTGGGCCAGCGGCGTTCGGGTCGTAACAATTCTTTACTTCATCAGTCATTGGGCGGGCTACGACAGAGTGAAATTCGGAGAGAACTGCTGGAGCCTTCCAAGGCATATAGTAGATGAAGCCGCTCCATACATGTGTGCAGGTAAATGTACGGGCGATAAAGCGGGTGACGATGCCAAAGTTGTTTCCTCCTCCTTTGAGTGCGCGCCAAAGATTGGCATTGCTCTGCTTTGAAGCAGTCACAATGGATCCGTCTGCTAAGACTACTTCATACTCAATGATGTTGTTGCAGACGAACCCACGTCGAGGCGAAAAGAACGATAGCCCCCCACCAAGCGTCAGCCCAGCTACACCCACAGCAGAGTTTCTTCCCCCAACGACTGCAAGACCATGTTTTTCGAGTGCAGCGTAGACATCTATCCATCTACAGCCCGCACTGATGGCTACACTCCTTCCGCCTTCGGCTAGATCTACCTTGTTAAGAAGCGAGAGATCGATGAGTACACCGCCTTTGATAGTCGATGCACCAGCAACCGGGGAATGCCCTCCTCCTCTAATGGCAAAAACGGGCTCAATGTCGTCTTTCAGATCTTTACGTCTTTCGCTCCGAAGATCGAATTCCCGCTTGAAAATCTTGACAGCCTGCGCCAGCTCCCACACATTGCGCGGCCGCACTACACATGACGGTTGCACTTCGCACGCTTTCTGATCCCAATATGCGTTCATCGAATGTTGGAATTCTTGTGCATTGTCCGGGGTGATGACGATGTGCGGGATTGCCGCGATGAGTTTAGCTCGTAACTGGCGGGCAGAGGTACTCAGGCCATCGTCCTGCCTCACACGGCCGGGCTTCTCGGCGTGCGCGTCACGCTCCAGTTGCGATGTGTATATTCGCAAGTGCTTTCTAATGTACACTGATGCAAGCAAGATCGCAATGCAGGTATAAGCAACCCATGAGAGTGCCATGATAGGAGGCTGAGTCGGCGTGTGCGGACGTTGCGGGGTTGGGCATAGGACGCGTAGATTTCCTGTTGGGCTTTATCGGAACGGGGCAGTCGGATTGATAGTATGCTGGAGTAGCGCACGTGGAAAAGGGTCAAGAAGATAGAATCCGCAACGTGGTCCGCGAAGTGGTCAAGGTTCAAGGTCCAATGACGTAATTGCTCGGCATTGTGAAGAGCGAATGCAAGCTTGAAGCTGTATATTTCGATCTTATCTGATGACGACAAGTTACCTTTAGAAGATCTAAAAATCATTTCTTGTCGCATCTATTATACGTTAGATTGACATTGTTTCTCCTCCTTGTTGCCTGATGCACAGCACAGCACAGCCCTGTACTCGGCAGTCTAGTCCTAACAAAAACCCAGCTGTGGTGGATGAATTGGCGGGGTTTTGGCTTTAGAAAGGACCATTGTAGCGAGAGGGTGTTTCTGAGATTTTACTTTCTTGACATTGCGCTCGTCAAATCCCAAGGTGTCGTGCTAGCGAATGGAAGCGCTAAGTCATGAAGACTCATCCACGAGAAAGGTGAAAGTCAAAGTACCAGGGACCTCGATACACCACCATGTCGTTGTTGATCTACATAGTCTTCATGGCTGATCCTTTGTATCAGGGCGCTTGGTGGATAACTTGCACTTGTGTCATATGTCTGCTTCCGGGTACCATTTCTTCACCCATTGATCAAGCACTTTCGGGCCCACCGGCTTCGTCAGGAACTCATCTGCACCCGCTTCCTCCGCGTTCTTGCGATCTTTTGCAGAGTCTTGGCCTGTGACAATGAATAGGACGCTTTTCTCCCGCCTACGCTCTTTCTCTATCTGTCGTATCTGCCTCGTAGCATCGATGCCGTCGCACACGGGCATCTGTAAATCCATGAGAATCAAATCAAACGGTTGCGAAGGCAGCTCTTGTCGCAACAGAGGGTCGTATCTGGTCGCCAGAGCATTGGAAAAGATCTCTACCGCTTGCCGCCCATCTTTTGCCGTTCGGTACGGAATACCACGACGTGTGCAGTACATCTCCAGCAGGCGAAGGTTGACATTGTTATCGTCAACCAGCAGCGTCATGGGCTTCGAGAAACTGTTTCCAAATTGAGCAGGAGCTGTAGGGGCCTTCGTTTGAATCCTTAGGTTCTGCAGTGACTCTGCCAGCTCTGTTTGCGCCTTTTCGGGAAATACGGAACCCCGTTCGATTAATTGCGCTGGACGAGCAGTCCCATCGTGAGTGGTGGGCGGAAGTGGAGGATCAATAGTGACCCCATCAAAGGGGCGACTTGCAGAGTCTGGGGTTGATGATCCAAGTTCGGCCAGGATCGCATCTGCATGCGCCACGACCTGTTCCAGATCCTCCGTTAGAAAAGGCCCTTGAGCAAAAACTACTTTACCTTGTCGCTTCACCCGCTCTTTGTGAAAATCGAGGAAACTCGCGTTCTCGGGGACAAGGCAAATGGCCACTTGATGAGCACCGACACTTTTCAACTGCCTGTAGAGCTGAGCTAGGTTGAATGTGTAGTCCACGACCACAAATGTGCCGTTGAGATCCTCTGATTCTGACCAGCCTGCATCTGAGAGCCAGCAACTGAATAGTTGCCCTAATGAGGATGTCGATGATGCAGATGTGAAGCGGTAGAACTGCTGTGGGAGTTGGACCAGTCTATCCTTAATTGGGCGGCGTGGCAAGATTGAGCTAGCACAGATAGGATCATCGAACGTAGCTCTAACATGTAAGCCTGGGTCTTGCTTCGAAGATAACAGGGCGACCTGTCCATCCAGGAGTACCGCTGCTTTACAAGCTAAAGTCAAACCGAGTGCAGATTCGGTGGAACTCAGATCAACGTGCTCACGAGCATCCATATTGGGCTCGCTATAAGCCTTGACTACGTCACATCCGTCGTGATGAACATCGACAATGAGCGATCGGTAGTCTTCAGTGATTGTTAAGACCACAGCTACGACTCCGCCAGCAGAATATTGGGCTGCATAGGCTACAAGTGGCTGAATACAGTCTAGAAAGACCCGCATATCTACCACTATCGTATCGCAATCGGATGGGAGGCGATCCAGTATGATAATTGATGGCCGGATGGAGAGATCGTCCGACAAACCATTAAGAACTTCGCTCAGCAGAGCGGACTCAATACTCGAGACTTTATGTAACTCTGATATTCGTTTCGCTTGCGCGATGTCCGCCCACTGATTCAATTTGATCAGATTATTGACGGTCGAGATAAGCTCTCTTGCCGAAGTCTTGATCGTCCGAATATAGGTATAAGGATCCAGCTGCTCAATTCCAGGGCTAGCACTGGGCGAGGATGCGGCCGTCTGAAGTAAGACGTTCCGTAGCTTAAGCTCTTCCGTTAGAAGCTCGGCTGAACCGAGGATGCCGTGTATCGGTGTTCGCAATTGATGTGTTATGCCGCGGAGGAACGACTCTTTCGCCGTAAGAGCTTCTTGGAGTGCCTGGCCCTGCCAATAGCGACATAATACCGTCTGTTTGTCCGGATGCGTTAGCTTGTGATCTACGTACAGTTGACATTTGGTTGCTACTCACTGCACACATTTGTGCAAACCAAGAATCAATGTCGTCAAAGACCAGTTTGAAATCTTTGCAGGCTATGACAAGGAATGTAGGTATAGTTTGACTGCTGCATTGGGCTACAACCGCACGCACCGCCCGAGGAGCGGTCAAATCCAGGTGATTCAGCTCGCCAATACAGTAGTCAAAATAATCAGTGTCTTCCCAAAGACCTTGCTCTAGATCAGAGGTTGAAAAGGCCGCGCCATTCTCGAGTACAACACGCCCGTCTATAGTTCGGACGATTCTCACTTCCGTCCCCGGATAAACGTCCTTGAGGATCTTTGGGATTTCTTGCTCCATGTCGACATGCCCGTCGCACAGTTGCTGAGCTCGAGAGAGCAGCTCTAGCATCCGTCTGCGTTCGCGTTGACGTCTAGCTCTCGCACTGTGAACTATGTCGGCAACGATCCAGTCTGCCAAACGGACAAGGGCTTGCTGCTCCGCTTGAGACAGAAGTTCCTCTGGGGAATTCGAGGCAACGCAAAGAGACCCGAAAGCGACGTGCTCCCCAAACTCCGTTTGAAATCTCAGCGGTACGCCAGCGTAAGCTCGCAGTCCTCCTATTTCAACGTGGGGAGATCTTTCGAACCGCCAGTCGTTGGCCATGTTGTGTAATGCGAAGATAGTCTAGGCACATTAGCCGCATGTGGTGAGAAGAGATAAATTTTACCCACACCTGGTGTTTGGTTGATAGTGTGCGCACATGTACTTTCACGGCGAGGCAGGACTGCCAGGGGAAGGTTCACCGTGACCAAACGGGTATAAGTGTTGTGATTTAGGAGACCGGCAATAACAAACTCCCATCCTACTGTTTCGTGAGCAAGAAGTACTTTCTCTTGCAGGCGCGACATGAGCTCATCGTCTTCAAGTGCCCCGCGGGTGTAATAGAATAGCATCGTCAGCCTCAGCCTTTCGTTCCGCGTTAACACCGGGAAGAGGTAGTGGTCTGTATAGCATTGACGAGGGCATTGCGTTTTAGCCGGTATGGGTGCAGGGTCGCATACATTGTCCTTGCTTGGATATACAGACTCCAGCTCCTCGAGAGTCCATGTTTCAAGCGGTTGATCGGCATGCTCGGGATCAAGAATAGGCGCGGTGGTGGTAGGGCGGTCGGCTAGTAGCGGCGCAGCATGTCTTGACGCCAGAACAGCGGCGTCAGCCTTTGGAAAGAAGGCAGCACGGTGGCCGCCCGTAAGTTGCATCGAGATGTTTGCTGCACGTTATCCTGCCTGGCATTGGAGGTAGGACTGTGGTGAACGATGCGTCTAGGTGGGGTTTCATACGGAAGCTAAGCCTGTCAATGTGGCGCAGCGAATAGTGCCTAGGCCGCTCCAGAAGGTCTGGCTTGACGGCAGTTGCCACAAGATGGCAAAGTTGTTGTGTTTGATTTGACTGGGAATCAAGACTAATATGCTATTGTCGGATCCTCCATCTATTCCTCTCGCTCTAGCACAAGAAATTTCATTAGTCGCATGAATCCTGGCCTGGCGTGTTCTCGTTTTCCCGAGCCGAGGGGGATCGACCGATCGATATCGTGCCTCGGTAGCGCGTCCCCTTGCATCGTCGATGAGAGCTTCTGATCAGAACGGACGAATGGCCCCGCAACTTCGATGATTAGGAAAACTTCACGCCCAATCGTGAAAGAGGTCGCAGTGGATACATCGCGAATAGAAATAAGTTCAAATGTGGAGCGTCCTGGTCTCTAACGCGTCCCTGTCTCTAACGCGTCCCTATTGGCTGTGGGCTGCCCCACTTCGTCACCAAACCAGCTAACCTACAACATGTGCTTTCTAACCTCGTGTCTGATCGTCAACCAGCCGCTCTCATCCAAAGCACGTTGCTCTTACTACCATAGCCAGCCCCATTCTATCATCTGTCCATAATGGGGGAGCTGCGCGGCCCGACTCACATGTGCCAGCGAAAGCGGCTGGCATGCAAGTAAGCCGACCGCCAGGGGAGCATCAGACATTGCACGACCGGAGAATAGATGTTTTCTATCCACGTATGCTTTGTTGAAGGTCCAAACTGATGCCGGGGCTGCCGCTGGGTATTTGAAAAGAGATGCTCTCATAGGTGTTATGTTTTGGTTAAGGATCCGCCACGGAACACTTGAAGCTATTACAACGTTCCTCTTACACATCGTAGATTAAAATCGTATCCCAAGTGTTACTTTTTCGTAGCCGGTCATGCGCTGGATCACCGATACCACTACTCTCATCTGCACGCCTGAACGTCCTGATTGAGGCAGAAGCCTGGCTAGCGGTAAGAGCTGTACTTTCCAATCGGGTCGCATGACTGCGATCCGTGAAGCTACTAAGAGATGCAACCCTGCGCCGCTGGAAAAGGCCTCTCATTACGACACAAGAAGTGATATCATTCTTGTGGCCTTCATCTAATATACTCCATAGGGCCTTCTAGTGCACGATCTTGACAAAGAGCTTCTGCCTTCAATGAGCCACACACAATGCGCATTGTACATAGCTGTTCGACATCTAAGTCGAACCGGGATTCTAGTTCACGTATCTTTCGCAGATTTGTGTTATTTCTCTACGTCTTGACCCCTATTCCTTAACTGAGAGGTTTACATGGTAACTCTTTTCCCTTTCTCCCTGGCCGACCTCCACTTTTTTCCCGCGGAACAATCGCTTTAACTGCCACTGCACATGCATCATCTGACATACTAGTACTCACGCCCGTGTTGCCTTCGCAAACGAAATCTTCTATACCTGCACCCCTACTTTCCCCGCCGCGACTCAAACCGAATTTGCGTCTGTTCAACTTGCGAACATCTCAACTTCAACTTCAACCTCAACCCGCCATGGCGCATAGATTATTTGTCCACACCCGCGCACCACTACACTCCAGCCAAAGATTCGGCTAACACCGCAGTTGCGAATAGATAAGGCGCTACAGCTGAGCATTCTCACACTTGCGTGCTAAGTTCCCTGTGAGCGCTTCTTGAATGACCTCAGAAGCGTCCGTGGTTTTTTCATTGATGACGCTTTAGTGGTAAAGCGCCCCTGATTGGTTTACCACTGGCTGCCGCAAATCTGATATACACTTGACCTCTACCTTGCACGCCGCCATGTCGACCCACATGGATCTACCATCTGCGAATGCAAACTTCTCTCCTCCTACAAACGGCGCCAATTCTACCTGGAGCCGCAATAAAAAGCCACTGCACCCGAGGAGAAGGATATCCCAAGACTACGGGCTTGGTCCTACTGTCTGGATGCTCCTCTCTCCCCTTGCTGAATCAGAAAACTCGGGTCAGCATTCACCAATCCCAACAAAAAGAAGTCCAACAGTAGACGAAAAGCGAATTCGTGGAACCTGCCGAAGAGACGTCATGGCCAAGATCCAATACCTTGCAACACGAGTTGATAGGTCAGAACAGCTTGCGCCGCGCGGTGCCGACATGTTCGCAAAGCTCTGGGAGAAGAAAATCTGGACAATTTCAATGGAGCAGGAAGATGGAGATATACAGGACGGCAATGGCGCCATCGATACAGAACTTCAAAAAATTGACGACTGGGACAAAAATTGGGATGCAAAAGTCGATGAGAACCTAGGTTGGAGGGGTAAAGGGATCTTCCAGTGTCAGATTGATGCCTACTTATCGGACCTTTCAGACAAAGTGGCACCAGAGTCTCGGGACGCGGAGTTTTCGTTTACTAGCCCATCTGTTCACTCGAGTGAAGAGAAAAGGTCGTGTCAAAACTCGACAGCATCTGCAGGGGTCGCTGAAGCTAAGCTCAGCTCCAATCATCTCGTAGACAGCATAATGGAAGAGGAGAAACAGCGCAAGATTCGCCGCCGATCACTTCGAGGACACTTGGAAGAGATCAGCATGTTGTTTCCCACTTCGGATTCAAGGTCATCGGTCGACGCTACTGCGCTTGCAGCTAGCCGGGAAACAAGGATCTGGAAGTCAGTATTCCAGGAGACTAACCACATCTCCGCGTCCGAAGCAGAGATCCAAGCTACAGAGCAAGAGCTAGAAGAATAGAAGACCTACTGGGATTCCAATGAGGGCGATGACGAAAACAAGAAGACTGGCAGCGAGTTCTTCCTCGACTACATCAATCAATATCCCGCGCATGAGATCCAATGTGCTCCAGAAAACGATCCCGAAATCATCCCCGCAGAGCAGGATTCTGATTCTGATAATCTTGAAGACGAACTTTACAAATTGGCCGGTGGTGTGATGGGCTTGGACAATA
>LR132502.1:0-24875 GCA_900634815.1 Paradendryphiella salina | reverse complement strand
TTACGAGCGCACGGACAGTAGACGAGTGCGGCCGATTCAAAAGTGAGACGGCGCGCTGCTGCTGTGAGGAGCCCTTTGGAGCCACTCTCGGACCTGCAAACAGCCAGAAATATAACCTAAAGTATCAAGATGTGCGCTACCATCTATTTCGCGCGATCACTGGTTTGAAGCGTTATTTCGCATCGCAACAGTCTTTGCGCACAAGACGCCACCGCCAAGCTTGACCTGGAACCAAACCCAGGATATTATCGACGAACTTCCGAAGATACCGGTACCGCCAACAACCGACTGAGCAGCTCCTGATCTCTTCCTACATCAAAGCAGTTTTCAAAAGTCGAAAGAGGCTACTTATGCCTGAATGTGGCAGATTTGCAACGTGTAATAATATCGAAGTCAACACGCGAGATTGAACATATACTTGACATCCTCCGCCACTTTTGCGACGAAAGCGCGGTTCCTCGGTTGGCTTTGTGGATGTCCCATTATCGACCCCAGAGATTTCATCCTATCAGCTGTGCCTCCAAAGAATGATATACATGACGAATGGCCATGGGCGACTACTCATTTCAGGGTAAAAAGCCGATGCTCTACCTTTCCGGTTGCCTCTATGTATGTTGAACACTCATGCGCTTCCTCCAAACTTCGCTGCATCCAGGGGCACCTCGTCTGCATTTCCTATAGGCATGAGCGGCATTATGGCATCTGATAGCTGCTAAATTCAAGTTGCTGAGAAATGTGGCTGATTGGGCGTAAGCCACGTCCTCATAATACGCCCTTTCTTAGACCCTTGAATCTTTGGGCTCTCCAAAAGTATAGTTTTCGAACTTGACTAAATTGACTCGCCGCCCGATGCGTTACTTTGAGAGGCCGACGCGATGTGGCGGAGAGTAGTGGATCTGACGGTTGTTGCATCTGCTGACTTCGTCCAGGAAGGCTTGGTAAATCAACCGCAATATCGATATTCTGCTGGTTTTGACCACCGCCACTGAGGCAAAGTACCCTCGTACTCTGACTTGTAATACAATCTCCGGACGTCAAATCTCCGTCCATCTTATCTGCTCGCAAATTCGCAGAAAAGTTGGAGTTGAATCATGCCCATGAATATGTCAGGCGTTAACCAAGTCAGACGGAGCTTATTTAGACTTTGAAGAATGTCATCTTACAACTCAACCAGGAATGTGGGCTATCAGATAGTCTTGTGTAAGGGGCTGAAAATTCACAGCTCGGTCACGTCACAGCAGCATTTCTCTGCCCGTTTTTTCTTCTTTCGGTCTCTACAGTTTGACATTTGTTACTTTCTATTGTTGGGCTCTGGGGTTCACCTCATCGACAGACATGTACAGCTGGGGACCTAATACTGGCGTTATCCGCTCATACAAATTACGCCTGGAGAACAATACGTGCAACACTGATGACGCTGGCTTGAAAGCTTGTCTACTGATCGATGAGAGACGTTGATTCATTGGCATGAAAGATTTTGCATTGAAGCTAGATTAAAGCTCGAGTAATCGACAAACGGACGCTGCTTTCATTGACGTGTGAGGGCGCTCCTCTTTTCTTAGTATTCGTTGACTTCAATCCTCACACTTGTTTAAACACTTCTTCTTCTTAGTATGCAGCGCTTTGTTCACTTTCGACTTGCTGCCGCATATGGGATCTCATATTTGTGTGTTGCACCTATATTTCCCTGGATTGACTGTTCATGTACAAAATCTCAAATTTCGCACTTCAAATCCCGATCCGCGCCCCATGAGACTACCAAAAAACAGCTTCCGGCCATTGCACGGTCCTTCAAGGAATGCTGACCCAAGCCAAGGAAATAGGCAGAGAAGGTTACCCAAAGCTGACCAATGAACTTGAACTTCAGAACTGCCGGCAGCCCAGGACAAGGGAACCGAGCGGGGAAGTCCGCCCTTTGCTCTTGTGTTTAGGGGATGCTGAAAGTTCATGACAGTCGTTAAAGCCTTCTTCGCAGTGATGGCTTTTCAGGCGCTACAGGTCATATACCCAGCCTATTACACAGGGCTGCTGCGTCCTAACGGCGATACTCGACAAGTAGCAGCCTGATGCACAAGGCTCTGAAGTCCGAGCTGGCGCATCGTCAGGACTCTTGTGGTGTAGTCAAAGGCTTTAGGCGGATGCACACACCCCACATAACCCATGTACTTGCGGAGGAGCGAGAGGAGTCACGCCATGGGGGAGCACCTAGTATCTTGCACTGATAAGTCCACGCCGCCCGGGGTCGCCAATGTACTTGCTCGACACTCTTTGGCTATCGTAGGGAAAATGGCAACGACGAATAACTCCGCGCCTCCGATGGCTACCGCGAACAGCATAGACTTGGATCATGTTGACAAGGAGCCTCGGCTCACCCGTGCAACCACCAATATCTCTCTCAGTCCGGAGCTATTCGAGAAGCTCTACTTGGCCCCCCAAGACACCACACGCAAACGAACGTGCTGGCCAGTATGCCAATGCGACACCACTTGGTTTCTTGGGGTATGACTCCTGTTTGCAAGCCTAATTGAATCATGCTGATTCATGCTTAGTTTTGTACTCTCAACCTTCACCTTCTCCATGGTACTCATGGGTTGGAGCGGCGCGAACGGTCTCCAAGCCATCGTGTAGGCAGTCCAGTTGGGCCAGCCTCACATTCCAGTCTGAAGTCTGACATCATCTAGTGGTATCTTCTTCTTCTTCACCGGGCTCGTTTTACTTGTTCTGAGCACAATCTTCCTCTGGATTGCCAATCAGTTCTTCTCAATGATGGTTTGCGGCCTTTTTAGCGTCTTCTGGTTCGTCCTGCACATTTAGAATGCATGTTGGACACATGCTGACTATGCGTCTTCGACATGATAGGCTCTCCTTTGGGATGCTTCAACTTCCTGCGCTCGGTCTTGCAGCTTCCTACTCAAGCACCGGCGACGCAGCAGAAGGCACAGTGAGTAAGGAGATGAACGCAGCCATCGCATTATATTTGCTGGTTTGGGGCTTCGCATTGTTGACGTTCTGGCTGTTCACCGTGAGAATCAACCTAGTATTTGCGGGTATCTTTGGGTTCGTGACGGTGGGGGCTTGGGTGCTGAGTGGCGCCTACTGGGCGTTGAGTAACGGGAATTTCGAAAAACCGTTGAAGCTGCAGAAGGTGAGTAGATGTCTTTTTTCGGCTTTATTTTCATGCTGACACTGAACAGGCCGGAGGCGCTCTTCTTTTCATGGTGGGAGTGCTTGGCTGGTATATGCTTTTCGTAATTATGGCGGCGGAAATGCGATGGTCTGTTTGCCCGCCCGTTGGCGACCTCAGTCACTACTGGGCCAGGACTGACATCGAGATCGGCGCAATGGCAAGCGAAAAGAAAGACTGAATTATAAAGTCTGCTAGCTATGGGCCATGGCGGTGGTTATGGGCGGGTATACAGGAGGCGTCAGTGCGGATTGGGGGATCTACAGATAACCGATGCGTGGGATCCGACTTGGGGATTAGGTCCCCAGCCGGCGTTGCTTGCGTAATATTTTGTATCCGACTTCTTAATGCCCCACGTCGGTTTTTTCGTTCGTCTCAGTTGGTACACGTATCAGGCTCTCCATGCTGTATTACCTACCTGTCCGACTTTGACCCGCAACTATCATGCTATTCCCTAGACCTTTGCCTAGTTTTGCTACTCATAGACCCGCAAGTGGTGGTTCTTTTAGCGCAGGACAACGATAACCACATGGATTTACACAAATCTTGCTCCTTGGCTAACCTTTTCCGATACCCAGCCCACCCACCAATGACGCTGTTTGATGGATGCCACACCAGCTATCCAGGTCGGCAGAATTAGGCAATGGTCGTGTTTATCAGGACGCCGGTAGAACAAACCCCAACATGTTACCCGGGCTTGAAGTTGTGGGTTGCAGTAGCGACATGTCGCCATCTGCTGGGCTCGGTGGAGTCAACGTGTATTTCCTAGGGTAAGATTAGCAATGATGACGAACAGAGTTCAGGGTAAGGAGAGTATTTAGGAGAATGATGATCCTTCCCCTTGTTCTCGGTACCAGTACTTGTAAAATACTGGCAAGATTCTAGTACTCTTTCTTTCGGGGTTGTTTTTCCTGAGTTTGTTGCGAATCATTATATCTCTCTTCTCATTTGACGACAGCTCTATCGAGCTTCATCAGAGTCTTTCCGAATCTTCACTCCCCATCTATCATGACGGGGCGAAAACAAGGCGAGAAGCCGTTCACAACACGCATCGAAACTTTCAACGACGATAATAGCTCAAAAGTTTTTAATCGAAATGCAAACTCCAAACACAGCGATGCAAATGAAGACATCGTTAAGCACTTGCAGACTACAGGTGAAGATGTAGGCTTAACTTGTAAGTATCCAAAAGATTAATCTGGGGGTTTAGTATATCTATACATCAAAAAGTCTAATCCACCTACGAACCCTCAGTTCGCACACTTATGGCCGCCGTATCAATGGCCATGTGCTACAACGCCTACCTCTTCACCCTCCTCATCCCCCCAGCCATCCTCACATACATCAATGCAGACCTCGGGCCCGACCCGCGATATACCTGGATCACGATATCTTGGAACCTCGGGGGCGCCATGTTCGTCACCGTGGGCGGTCGGCTCTCGGATATATTTGGTCGACGCTATTTCTTCATCGCCGGCGCTATCATCCTCATCATCGGTAGTATCGTCAGCGCCACAGGCCGGAGTATCAACCAGATGATTGCTGGGGGCGCGCTGTTTGGCTGCGGCTCTGGGTTCCTTGAGATGGCGTTTGGTGCTGTGCAGGAGATTGTGCCGAGCAAGTATCGGCACGTTGCTATTGGACTTTTCGATGCTGCGTCGATTGTGGCGCAGATTATGCCGCTGGTTAGTTGGGTTATCATCAAGGACACGGGGAATTGGCGTATTTGCTACTACGTTATGATTGCATTTCAAGCAATCAATCTTGCTTTGTTGGTCTTCTTCTATAATCCGCCGTCTTGGAAAGAGAAAAAGAGCAAGCATGGGAAGTCTGCTGCACAGCTTCTGAGAGAGTTTGACTGGTTGGGACTGTTTTTGTTCCTCGCTGGATGTACGCTTTTTATCGTTGGTGTGAGCTGGGGCGGCTCCATGGCTCCATGGGTTTCGGCGACAGTGCTTGCTCCCATTGTCATTGGCCTTTTGACTCTGATCGGACTAGGCTTCTACGAGGCTTACTACACTCTTACGGCGCCACTATTTCCGCCTCGTCTCTTTAGGGCATTGCGGCACTTTACGATTCCAATGCTGGTCATGGCAATCGGAGGCATGCAGTACTACTCCAACGCAACACTTTGGCCCCGTCTATCGCAGCTCATATATGCTAGCGATGAAGTCTCCAAGGGTTTATACGCCGAAGTCCTTCCCTTGGGTACTATCATTGGTGGTATCATTGTAGCTTTCAGCAAGTACATTGGTCACCAACGCTGGGTCATTATGTTCGCCGTCGCTTTGCAGACTGCTTGTGTCGGTGCCATGTCCACGTCCACGATGGACAATCCCGCAAAATCAATCGTCTTGACCGTCATCATATCGACCTGCACATCGGTCAATCTCCTCAACGGAATGGTCCTGGTTGGATTTGGCATCGTGTATCAAGAGGACATTGGCACCGCGGCTGGTCTGGCGGGTACTTCCCGTCTCCTTGCTGGAGCAGTCGCTACCGCCATTTTTGGGAACGTGACCAACAACAAATACGGAGATGCATTACCTGAGAGTGTTCTATCAAACCTCGTTCCTTTCAATCTGTCTTCCTCGGTCATTACCCAGCTCATCGCCGCCGCGAGAGCAAACACTGCTGCTGCTTATGCAGCTGTTCCAGGTATCACGCCTGCCATCCAAGCTGCAGCCAGTCTAGGCAATAGGCAAGCATACCTGAAGGGCGCGCATCTCTCGTATCTAGTTGCACTGGCATTTGGGTTGCTGGGTGTCGTAGCGGCTTTCTTCATTCCGAGCGTCGACAAAAGGAAGTACACCGACAGGACAGTCGCGATTCAAGAGCATGACCGGAAAAGGCTGCGGGGCAGGAAGGTAGCGGAAGCAGGCGATGCATAGTCCGTCCAGTTGTCGAGTGAAACTTTAGATGACCTCGGCAATGTGAATTGTCACCAGTCACCAGCGCAAGCTCGGCCAAAGACCTTTGCGCTCCTCCAACCTGGTGTTGCCAAAAGATGCTCATGCCAACTAGATGGAAGTTCCAGACTGACAATGCAAATGAGTGGGAGGAAATATTCGGCTCTCTCTCGGTAGATGACCCCGCATTTTGGTAGATCCACCTCCCCAGATTATGCATCGCAAACGGGATAACACTCTCTTTTTAACTGTATGTTGCTTTCAAACATGTACATGTAGCTCTAGCGCAGAATCCTTGATCATCAGAAAGACAAAGGTCTTTCGCATTAGCGATCTTCAAGTGAATAGAACAGGTAGTAAGTTTCCAGTCACAGGTAATTCCCAGATCAGAAAGTAAAGGATGAGTAAGGAGATCATGTCCGAGGTCGAGGACCCTAGAGCTAGGGTGAGACAATTGTGTAGATCTTTCAAATGACCTTTTTTCCATTTCTCTTCAATTCATCATGTCTGTATTTGATGGAAATTTACTTTATTCTCACAGCCGGATATCGCAGATAACGCCTAGAAATGCTGTAATGACCAGAACGCCGTCAGACAAGGGACTGCTATACTTGTTACAAGGCTTCGAGTTCGAAGTCGTCCAGCTTGTCGCGGTACTTCATAATGTTCCGCTTGATCTTGGAGGAGTCCACCCATGTTACAAAGTCCTCCATGTTCCTGGTGACCAGGTAGGCAGGATCGGTGATGACATCTGTTCCCACCCGGACGTGTCCTTGCTCAATGAGGGTAGTGGCGGCTTGGATGTGATCGGACATGCGCAACCGGGTCATGACAACTGGCAGTCTTCTCCGTGCAAATGCAGATACGGTGACCTTGTGCTCAATGTCGGATAGCTTTCCCTTGCCACCACCACCAGTTCCGAGTATGCCCATGTCCCATAGTTTCTCCAGCATCACGTCTTCTTGCTTTCTCCGAAAGGGATCGGACGGATCGAGGGCAGCAATCTTGTGGGCCAGTTGCCGCAATGATCCAGCGAGCTGGTTGTACTTTCGGTAGTCGTCGCGTCCTTGGATGGCGTAACGGCGCATTACTGCCGCTTCGCGGTGACTATGCAGAGTGAGCGCCTATTCCACTTGGGCGTGATGGCGTATACTTACTCATTGTCGCTTTTGTAAGTGTTGAAGTCGACCTGGAAGCGCTGTTAGCATCGTGAACACTTCCCGCCTCATGGCTGAAATGCGCGCAGGGGGATATGAACCTTCTTCAAGAGCTTCTGCTCATGATGCTTGAGTTTTCGCACCATCTTTCCGGCCGAGGGGACGTGGTGGAGAGACGGTTGGCGGGCGTCTCGCGGAAAATGTTGCGCTGGGGCCGAAGATCCAAAGATTTGTCTGACAGGGATACTGCGGGCACTAACGGCTAGCGCGGCTCCCACTGCCCCTCCAATGACGGCGGGGTGCATCCAAATTTCCTCGACCACGCCTAAGAGTCAGATATTCGGATTCCCTTTTACTCCATTGGAATCCCATCTCGCCATGCCGACCGTCCATTTGCTCGACTATGTTGCTGGCAACGTCCGTTCTCTCGTCAATGCTATTGAGAAGGTCGGCTACACCGTAGAATGGGTCAAGACGCCCGCCGATGTTCCCGCCGCAGAGGTATCGCGACCCTCTTACAAACAATCGCACACCAATTGACCTGTGCTGATACAGCATCGCACGTAGAAACTCATCATCCCGGGCGTCGGCCACTTCGGCCATTGTCTGTCCCAGCTAGAGAAGGCAGGTTATACTGAGCCGATTCGCGAGCATATCAAAGCCGGAAAGCCGTTCATGGGAATATGCGTTGGTTTACAGGCGCTGTTTGAGGGTTCCGAAGAAGACGCGCAGGTCAAGGGCTTGGCTATCATTCCATCTCGACTACGCAAATTCCAAGCGACCGACAAGAGCGTTCCGCACATCGGATGGAACAGCGCCAACACGTCACGGACTGGCGACGTCACCGACGAATCGCTCTACGGGCTGCGACCGACCTCGAAGTACTACTACGTTCACTCCTATGCTGCTCCGTACGAACAAGGCAAATTGGAAAAGGAGGGATGGGCGGTCGCAACAGCGCGATACGGCGACGAAGACTTTATTGGAGCAGTAGCAAAGGACAACGTCTTTGCCACACAGTTCCACCCTGAGAAGAGTGGTGCTGCCGGGCTGCGTGTCATCAAGGCATTCTTGGACGGAAAGAAGACACAGAAGCTGCCCGAGAAGCCATCAGCTATTGATGCCAAGGAAGGCCTCACACGACGAGTCATCGCTTGTCTCGACGTGAGAACCAACGACCAAGGCGATCTCGTAGTAACAAAGGGAGATCAATACGACGTAAGGGAGAAAGAAGGCGCTGGAAATGACGTGCGGAATCTGGGCAAGCCTGTCGAGATGGCCAAGAAGTACTATGAACAAGGCGCTGACGAAGTCACCTTCCTCAACATCACATCCTTCCGCAACTGCCCCGTCGCCGATACGCCCATGCTCGAGATCCTGCGCCGAACAAGCGAGACGGTCTTTGTTCCTCTCACCATAGGCGGAGGCATACGCGACACCGTCGACACGGACGGCACTAAGATTCCAGCCCTTGACATTGCTACCATGTACTTTAAATCCGGTGCCGACAAAGTAAGCATAGGTTCCGATGCTGTCACAGCAGCTGAGGATTACTATGCGCGAGGTAGCAAGCTAGCAGGAAACACTGCAATAGAAACCATCTCGTCAGCATATGGCAACCAAGCAGTTGTCATTAGTGTCGATCCAAAGCGCGTATATGTTTCTTCACCCGACGCCACACCCCACCACACCATCAAGACAGCCACACCGGGCCCCAACGGCGAGGGCTACTGCTGGTACCAATGCACCATCAAAGGTGGGCGCGAAGGCCGAGACTTTGACGTCCGGCAATTGGTTCAGGCTGTTGAAGCCATGGGTGCAGGAGAGATTCTTCTCAACTGCATAGACAAGGACGGAAGCAACAGTGGCTTTGACACTGAGCTGATCAACGACGTCAAGGCCGCCATCAAGATTCCCGTCATTGCTAGCAGTGGGGCCGGACACCCGGGACATTTCGAACAAGTATTCGCACAGACAAAGACGGATGCTGCGCTGGGCGCTGGAATGGTGAGTTTAGACCCACTTTGATTTCCCGATCCAACCGTTAACGTGAAGAATAGTTCCATAGGGGCGAGTACACAGTCAAGCAGGTCAAGGATCATTTGCAAGAAAAGGGACAAGTTGTACGACCCTTTGAACATGATATATAGCTGCCATGTAGTCGTCATCTAGAATCTCGTGCCAGACATTGTTGAGGAGGACATGGTCTCAGAGTCTCGCCGACGCTATTGTTGACGCACTCATCATGGTAGCAACAGTGTCTATCACGACAGACCACTTGTACATGATTGTTGCTTGAAAAGAACTAATACATCAACATCAATGCATACCGAGGTACAGAAGTAAGGGTTTATCTCTCTCCCTCTCTCTCTCCCAAGAACTCTTGCGTGAATTCATTCTTACCACCACAGCCCCCCACCCCCACCCCAAGGCTGTTTGCATATGCAGTTTGTTTATTTGTACAGCATGTATTCGTACATGATATTCCTCGCCCCTCACACAGCACCCCTCTCCTTGCTTGTTGCCATTCCCCTCTCCCCCCTCCCCTCAAAGCAAAATGCCACGCGACTAGATGGTGAAGGCATGCATGCTCCTGTCGAAATTTAGGAAACAAAAAAAAATCTAGTAAGAGAAGAGAGTCATGTTTCTATATTCTTCTACTTCATTTTCTCCTCATCATGACTTTGGTGCACATTTCCACCAAGCCGTCTTTGGCTTCGGATTCGGGGAAGAAGGAAATGGCCTCGATGGCTTTGTCGACGTATTCCTGGGCCAGAGCGCGTGTTTGCTCGAGACCTGAGCTTTGGGAAACGATCTCGCGGGCCTAATTGGAAATGCACCGTTAGCATGCTGTTCTCCAGGTTTGGGTTTTTGTTCTTTTTTCTTCCTTTTCTTCTTTCTTTGTTCTTATGATGACTCGAAGAGATGTAGTTCTTACCTGTTGCACATCACCTTGGTGAGAAAACTTCCTGCCCACCAGCTTCCCCAGACTCTGATCTTCCTTCCACGCGAACAAAAGCGGTGCAGTCGCGAGTCCAAGCTCCAAGTCTGCACCTGCAGGCTTCCCGAGTTCAGCCTCGCTGACGGTGTAGTCTAGCATGTCATCTACAAGCTGGAAAGCCAGGCCAAGGTTCTTGCCATATAAATATGCAGCTTCGACAACCTCTGGTGTTGATCCGCCGAGGATAGCGGCAGCGCGACAACTTTTTGAAATAAGGGAAGCGGATTTGAGATAGGTCTTTTGCAAATAATACGACACAGTGTCTTCAGTCCACATGGGATTCTTCTCATCGCGCGCCGTATTCTTGAGCTGCATGAACTCGCCCTCGACCAAGTTTGCAATGACGGTTGCGAGCAGTTCTGTGACTTCTGGGTCGCGCAACCGCGCGAGCGCTACAGAGGCTCGGCCTAGGAGGAAATCGCCGGCGAGAACAGCCATTTTGTTTCCGAATTCAATGTTTGCGCTGGGTGCGGCGCGGCGGGAGACAGAGTGATCGATGACATCGTCGTGGAGCAGACTAGCTGTGTGGATGAGTTCAGTGATTTCGGCTAGCCGGCGTTGCGAAGGGAGGATATCGCTGTCTTCGGGGGTATAGGCCGAGTCGTGTCGTATGCTGCTAATCGGACTGGTGTCTGGGTTCTCGTCCGCAAGAATACTCGGCTTCGTTATGCTGATGTCTGCGCTTTGACTGCCAATTCCCATGCCGCCTCTTGAAACATTTCTCTGTGGTGTGAGTGCTGTTGCTCTGCTCATCAACAAGACTAGCATCGGCCGTACGTATTTTCCTTCACTCTGCGTGTAGTACTTGGCTACCGTGTCTAGCGTAGGATGCCCCGAGCCGAGTAGTTGCCGTATGTTTCCCGTGAGAAACTTCATTTCTCGTGCTACGGTCTGGAAGGGATCCATCTTTATCGGCGCATCGGGCGGCGGCGTCGACCGAATGTGCTGCGCTACGTTCACGGCGGCAGCCCATGAAGACTGATGTCGCCGCCGCGAGGGATGGAACAGACTCGGGAGTGCATTGCGGCTTGGTATCGAGCGGGGGATGGCGGCATTGCGGTGCGGACATATCGAGCGGTGGGATGCGGAGGAGAAGGAGGAAGTTTGCTGTCGCGCGATAGACGTCGCGAGCCGGGGGGTTCGGCTTGTCATTGAAAAGGTATTTTGCTCGAGTGTAGCCCCGGGGATGGCGGGTCCCAAGTGCAATTGAGGAGTTCTGTCTGGGTCCTGGAGCGGAGAAGGAAAGTGGGCAATGGGTGGGCTGGTCAGTTGGCGCACAATTGAAGTTCGCCTGCGAGCGATCGTCTAGATTTGTTAAGATCAAAATATCCATGACGTTCGGAGCGCTAGCTCCCCTAGGGTCGCCGCTCATCCCTGTCGTGTTGACGATAGATACCGCGCGTGCCTGGCTGAGAGACGGAATTTCGTCTTCTCTTACAAGACAACAGCATTTGGAAATGGTCCTCCTTACCATGACTCCCGGCATCGCCCGGGCTGTCGCAAAAGCCGAAGAGTTATCGCCTGCCGCATATGCAGACCTGCAACGCGCCGACGAGCCCATGCTTGCGGATCCCAAGGACGGGAATCCCATTTCGCACAGCCAGTTGATCGACCTGTCAAGACTGCTGAAGAAACATTCCGACACACTTCCAGCCGATCAAGAAGCTGCACAAGATGGCGAACGGGCCATCCCAAGGACCCTCGCATCTCTCGTCGCCAACACAACCGTCTACACCCCGCCCCCACCACCAAAGCCAGTCAAGACGCGCGAATACGAAGCCCTAATGTCTCGTCTGCGCGCCGAGCAAGAAGCCCTCTCCTACGAGCGCATGCTACATCCACCGCCGACCCGCGAATCCTTCTCCCAGCGCTTTCCTCGCGCCCCAGAACCCTTCAGTATCGGGGCTACACAGACGACCAGTGAAGAAGACGATCTTTCCTACGAGGAAGTACACCGCCAGATCATCTTGATCATCAACATACTCATCTCAATCGTCTGCGTTGCCGTCTTTATCTGGGTGGCTGCGCGGCACTGGAGCGTGGGGTCAAGACTGGGGTTGAGCATGGGCGGGTCATTCGGTATAGCCATCGCCGAGGTAGCAGTGTACAGCGGCTATGTGCGAAAGGTCAAGGAAGCAAAGAGACTCGAGAAGAAGAAGCCCGAGGTTAAGGAGATTGTCAAGACATGGATCTTGGGTGAGCAGGGTGACGGCGCAGAAGCAACGGGGTGCAAGGAAAAAGACGGCGATGGGTTGAGGTTCAGAAAGGGCAAACACCGCTGAACAACTACGTTGCATTGACGCCGCCCATGCTATAAACGTGCCATACAAAATAATTCACTGCTTCAAAGCGACGCCCACAATGCAGCTTATGACTTCCCGCGCCCAAGCACAACTCATCAAGCAACTCATTAAGCAACTCATCAAGCAACTCATCAAGCAACTCATCAAGCATTAGAAACCAATGCTCACGCTCTCAGTAGTCTTCTCCACCTGCCTACTTCTTATCCTTTCTCCTTCCCGCAACGCCACCAGCGAACCTCCCCAAATTACTCAGACTGGACCTCGGCTTGTGTCCCGGTGCTGGGCCTGGTGCTGCGGGCGCAGGAGGCGGCCGCATCGCCCCTGCAGGGCTTCCTGGTCTCAACCCGGCCACACTTTTCGGTGGCGCAGGAGGCGTTGGAACGGTAGGACCCATCTTCTCTTGCACCTCCTCCTCTTCGCCCATGCTAGCCATCCTCTGACTGCGTCTCGCCTTCTCTTGCGTCTGCTTGAATCGTTCAAGCAACTCGGTCCACTTCATAGTCCCACCTGCATCTGGACCACTCAACCCATCCCGCGGCTTCAGCCTGCCCGAGCGTTCAAAACTTGACGCATTAGGTCCTCCGGATGACGCAATACTGCTACTGCTACTGTTGTTCGTACCAACTTCTGAGCTTTTTTGCCGCAAGTGATTCAGGGTAGGAGATGAGGAAGGGTGGACGTACGTCGAGCTGCTGCGCTGCGGCGCAATGTGCAGGTAGCCGATAGCCGAGACGCTGTTGAGTCGATTCTTGAGTGCAGCAAAAGCAGAAGATTGGGGGAGTAACATGAGCAGCCCATACATGCATTTGTACAAGTGCGGATAGCGCTCGGGCTCGAGGAGTTGCATGCGGAGATCTACAACACTCTTGTTAGCGACGTTGGAGAACATTGAACGTGTCCATGGGTCTTACAGGTGAAGACAGGGGACTCAAGCAGTTGCACAAGCTTGTCGATCTGAATGAGCATGTTGACCGTCATCTCCAAGTCGGCGCTGAGAAGGTTAGTGAGTACACCTAGCAACATAATAGGAGAATACATACAATACTTGAAGCAAATGATATGCCTGTTCGTAGGCTTGAGCAAGAAGGCAAAGTGAAAACGTAGCCACGGCATTGTGACACCAGGCCTTGAAAAGAATGACAAAAAATGATTGGCCGTCCTTGTTGTCGAGGTTTCTAAGACGTCTCCGTAGGTCTGCAAGCTCCGGCGCAGTGATGAGGTTGTTGTTCAGGTTCTGCACCATGATGCTCGCGAATTCGACGTCCTCGTCCTTTGCCAGGCAATCGGCCATGGTACGATAGATCCGCTCAGCGCTGAGGGTAAGACACAATTGCCTAATGATGAGATTGCCGCGCGTTTCAAGCAATCTGCGATCAGTACAGAACAACTTTAGCAGGTTGACCATGAAGGAAGTGAAGTATGTATCGTCGCTATGCAGGGAGATTTGGGATAGTAATAGCAAGTCGCGGGTAACGACGGCATCGGAGGGATCAGAGAGCGTCTTGAGCAGCGCGGGGAAGGTTCCGTCGTCCACTGTTAGTATCTGCATAGTGGTTAGTTCTGTGCAGGTTTGACACTAAGCGCGTACTCACTCGGCCAGGTGCCATCCTATGCAGCATTATCAACCATGCTATAGCTGCGACTCGCGTGGCTTCGTGTTCGTTCAGGAATTGCAACGTCAATGCGTTGACAGCAGCTTGATAATCCAGCTCTGGTATTGGGCGGGGTGATGGTCCTCGTTCTTCTGCTGGCGTCGGGGACCGTGTGCCCTTGCCGTCGGGCGATTCAGCTTTGTTTGCTTGGTCCCGGATCACCGCCTTGAGCAATCGGCCTGATAGATTGGAATCTCGCCGCTGTGTCCCAGTGAGCTCTTTACCAAGCTCAGACAGGGAAGGTGGTAACTGGATCTGTCCGCTTGCAGCACCATCGCGGGGCCGGTTGTCGTCGGATAAGGATAGAATGTAGTCCATGAGCGAGGCGTTGACCTTGACCGCCGCTTTTCGAACGGTATCAACCTCGTGCGACATCCTGGGCAAGACATGCGACAAGAGACTCGGAACAAACGACATGATGTCTTCGGGGCAAATGTCGAAGAAGTTGTCAATCCAGCGAAGCGCTGTCAGCACTATCTCCGTTTGCTCCTCTTCCGAGTCTATCGAGGTTAGCATAGATGACGCCTGCGTACTACGCTTGAAACGTACCACCTGGAGGTTCGAGAAAGTCGACCAGTATCTCGAGGATCTTGGGGTGGTCGACATGTACATCTTGGCCGGGTATCCAGTTCCCGTCCCCGTTGACAGACTTGCCACTATCTCCAGAAACAGAGGCGCTTTCCCCACTGCCATCCCCTTTATCATCGATGGGGTCTTGCGGTTCGAGGGGTGTGATGTCGGTCACTTCGCTTCCGCTACGGATGCTATCTGCAGAGTGCCTGCGCTCGTCTTTGCTGTTGCTTCTTTTGCTATCCGCTATGCCCTTTTTTACATGTGCAATCTTCCTGATCTCGCTCAGGAACCTATCTAGGGCCGCCTGTGTCATGGTGTATACATCCTGGTTGGAGTCGCTCAAGAACTTGAAGAGTCCGCCGAGGAAGCGCGGCAGATGGGCGATGAGTTCGAGATCAGGTATGGAGTCCAAGAGGGTTATCCATGCGACTAGGAAGGATCGGGTGAAAGGGTGGATGACGTTTATCCGCTCTTCGAGAAGAGGCAGGAAGCGTTCGAGGCTAAACGCGTACGGGTGGGGGTCGTCCTCAGGGTCTTGCTGTTCGGGTGTAGTATGTAGCACAGAGACGTAGCTAGCCGCCGATTCGGATACGATGTCCTTGATGAGGCGATCCAGCAGCTCAGCGCCGTTCTTGACAGACAGCTCCAGATCCGCGGCCATCTGGTTAGCCCGGGCCATGTTAGCCATTGTCTTGATGCATCGCGTGGCGCCTCATGCGTGTGCTCTTACCTTGCAGAGAGCATCGAAGACCTGGTTAAAGTAAACGAGTATCTCGCCCTTTGCAACCTTTGCTATGTTGTACATGCTCTCGCACGCATAGTATCTAACACGCGCATCTTGGTCGCCGAAACATGCGAGGACGGGGGGAACAATTTCCTCCAGATAGCGGGCTACTTCCTGTTGTCTTGTCAGCTCTCGCATATAGAGACGGCGGGGCTATCGGGATACGGACAGGCCCCAAGGCTATCGAGGCGGCGGCCAATCCTATGAGGCCGCCATTGCGGGCGTGAGGCTGGTGGACGGCATAGGCATACTCGTGGCAGAGCTGGTGCACAATCTTTGCTATCCTGTCGTGGTCCTGGGCAGCGAGCGCATCTCGAATAAGACCCTCAAGCTCGAGTGCTCCGCTCTTACGCTTGTCGTAGAGCTTGTCGTTGAGGGCTTTGGTGATGTTGAGATCCATGGCGGCGGCGGTTGCAGGACAAGTCTACATAGTGCAGCTGCCCGTGTATCGCATGCTGCAGTTTGGGCGGGGATAGCGCCAGCGGGATCGTGAGTTGTGGTGCGTGCAGGCCAGCCCCATTCACCTGCAGCTGCTTGGTGTTTCCTCTCACCACGGCCATCGGAGCCAGGCGAGTCGGCGTCGGCACGTCATCGTACAGAAGCGCCCGCATCCCTGCGCCGCCCGCTCTGTACAAGGCCGCCATAGACGAGACTGCCAAAAGCAACCTTGGGCTCCACGACCGCTGGAAGGAACCATGTTGAGAAGACGACGCCTTGCTTGTTTTCACCGCCTCAAGTATCATGCCGACTGACAGCCCCCCCTGCCGCTAAACGTGCTAGTCTATTGGACTCTGGTCAGGCTCGGTCGCTCTGGCCAGCACCATACGTCGCCGCCTCACATCACTCGCGGGTTCACCTGCACCGGTCAGGTGCGTCCAGGTCGTCCATGGAGAAGTTTAAGAATAGATTCCTGGCCCCTCACCGTCGCTCTCGACGCGAGGAAGACATGGCAAAATTAAGGGAGCCCAATGTGTCCACCATCGCGACAGGCGGCTTCAAGCACTGGGCCGTGGCCTTGTAAGTCATGGAAGGATCCTCGTACGGCAGCGGCTAACAGCCACAGCATTGTCTGCAACTTCAACGTCGACATAGGGTAGGTAGGCCATGCAAGCACGCATGTCGAGGATATCATGCTGAACCCTCCGCTAGGCCAGAAATCGAAATTCTATATCCGCCAGATGTCCCATTTTCGACGCCCGACTTGAGCGCCATATGTTTCAACAGGTACCGTATACCCGTCCAGAATACGGACTTTTCATCTAAGATGCATTCAGCTTCCCTGAACAACAGAACACTGAGACCGCTGAGGATCTTTCTTACGACTTTGCCATCACCAATAATTCGCCCGACATTCAACTAAGCTCGCCAAACCCTCCTCATGGCAGCGCAGTCACCTTCTACGGCTCTTGCATCTTCCGCCAGGAGTTTGACGATACCATGAAGAGGAGTTTCAACCAAAGAGCCCTAGTCATGATTTCACACCACAACTTCACTTCCTTTAGCCATCGCATCTTACAAAAGATGACGGAATCAGGCCACCTTAGCGACCCAACCACTTTGGAAGCGGCATATATGCAAATGAACACCTGGATGCCGCCATCCTTGGGACGCCATGATCTGCCCTTCATGGGAAGCTTGCTGACACTGGACATTGCGCCGCATCGGGCCTTTCCTCTCCAGGGCCTTGCGGGCCCCACGCCTTTGATCTCTGATACGCCTTTATCCATCTATGCGTATGAACCCATCGGATCATGGGACAACATTATGCACTACATGCCCTGCATCACCGATCTGTACGTGCTCTACGAGAAGTTGATACTCTGCGAGAGCGTTATCGTTGTCGCAAAATCCCCGCAACTAGCGAGTGAGGCCGTGTCTTCGCTTGTCGATCTCATATGCCCGGTTCCCTATGCTGGCGTGATCAAACCATACATGACCATGCAGGCGAACTTCAAAAGTATTGGAATTGATGGTGGTACACCGACATCCTTCATCGTCGGCATCACCAATCCTTTTCTGCTGAAGCGCATCATCGCCGCTGCCGAAGCTAGTCACAAGGCACGACCACACATACTGTATCTCCAGAATTTCGACGGTCCTGTACCGACGCGTCGTCACCACTCCCTCCATCACAAGTCAAGTCGAAATGCACTTCTTGATCTCCCGGGCGGCGGCATTGAAGTTCACACTCCACCAAAGCGCTTCCTCAAATCAGACCCAACTGTAGTGTCGCAGATTGAAACTCTGCTCAAGCTCGGTGATCAGACGCGCGAACTCGGACCCATCATACGCCGGCATTTTGCAGAGCTCACCGCGCAGTTCATCGCACCCATCAATCGTTATCTCGCAACGTCCAGCATCGTAACACCAGGGGGCAACAACAGGTATGCTAGCTTCCAGGTACGAGACTTTCTAAGCAGCGTGAGCAAACATGGTACCAGCGTCAAGTTTCGTGGCAATGGACCGATACAGCGACACCGTGCGAGAGACGGTCTTTATGAGACATTTTGCAACTCGCCGAATTTCTACTCGTGGCTGGAGATGAAAATATCATTGGAGAATGAAGCATCAGCAGGGATGCTGAATGCGCCTGTTGCAGCATCAGCTGCAGGAAACTGAAAGGGAGGGGCGCTGGATTCAAGACAATCGGCGCGACCAAGGCGCTGCGCCTAAGGGCGTGATTTAATCCAGCGCTTTCTACCCCGCGGATCAGCCTGGTGGTTGCTCTGCTTTCGTATACAGAAGGCCCCATCACCGGTGTTGCTGGAAGGCGTTCATCTTCTCCACCCTTTTTTTGAGCGAGGATTTTCGATTGTTAGAAAAGTATAACAGGAGGAGTTCATATACCCTATCATGTACCCGGTTTTGAGGGAAAGGCGTTGAATAGAATTCGGGCGTCTATGTTAGATACCTAGATTCTTAGGTTAAGCGTGTACATGATCATGGAGTCGGTTTTATCCACTTATAATGATACCATGGGATTGCGAGAATACATTGCTAGGGGCTTTTGCGTACATCGTGATGATGTTCTACCTCTTTCGGCCTAGTGCCTTCCCCGCTTTCGGGGCAACTTCACAAAATTGCTTTCACTTGTACCACCGCAACGAGACAACACACGATTGTGATATCCGCAATAAGTGAAGGGATGGAGTTCAAAAAGATTCAGGAGATTGAGCTGCCGGCGGCTTTCGACGCGCACGTACATTTGCGCGATGGCGAGATGTCGCAGCTTGTCACGCCTACTATACGCAAGGGTGGTGTGAATACGGTCTACGTTATGGTGAGTCTGAACAGTAGTTTCTCATTACGCGCACATTGAGGAGTCCCCAGCTTCTTCTGCTCGGTGTCTCCTTCTTCCGGTCAATCTTGACATCTATTACCTCGTTTCTATTTCCCTTCTCCTCTTAAATTTTATCTTTGTTTCTTCCAGCCAATTCCAGACTCGAGACCCGCGCAAGTCAAGGCTCAATTGTATTGGTATGTGGAGATTAGAAGGTTCTGACATATCACAGCCGAACCTCGTTCCGCCCATTACCTCAGTGCAGCAATGTCTCGAGTACCGCGACAGACTAAAGGCCATTGAGCCAAACGTCGAATTCCTCATGTCACTGTACCTGCACGAAGACATCACGCCTGAAGTTATCTGCCAAGCCAAAAAAGCTGGCATCACGGGCGTAAAGTCATATCCAGCTGGCGTCACTACGGTAAGTGAATCTGGCCCACAATCAATCACCTCCATCGATCTGCACTTCTGTAAGACGTAGACGTGAACACCAAGTCAGGAACAAAAAAAAAGGAGAGTCACTATTAACCTGAAAACGTACACCAGAACTCCTCGTCAGGCGTCCTGAACTATGAAACCTTCTACCCAGTCTTTGCAGAAATGGAAAAGCAAAACATGGTCCTCAATCTCCACGGAGAAGTCCCTTCGACTCCCTCTCACGCGCCTCCTCCCTCTAACAACACTACTTCTACTGCCGCCCCGACTCCAGATGGCAGCAGCAACCCGCAGTCAACCTCTGCCATCACGATTTTAAACGCTGAACCTGCGTTCCTCCCCACGCTGCTTTCCCTCCACCAACGCTTCCCCAACTTACGCATTATCCTCGAACACTGCAGCACAGCTCTCGCTCTCACCACAGTGCTCTCCTGCGGTCCTTGTGTTGCAGGGACAATTACCGCGCATCACCTCTCGCTCATCATCGACGACTGGGCCGGCGATCCCTACTGCTTCTGCAAACCCGTGGCCAAGACACCAGAGGACAGGGATGCTCTGATCCGCGCCGTGGTGCAGAGCAAAGGGCGATTCTTCCTCGGTACCGATTCTGCGCCTCATCCTAGGGACAAGAAGAGGGGCGAGGACAAGGTCGCCGCTGGTGTGTTTACGCAACCATATGCGCTGGGCTATGTGTTTGATGCGTTGGAGATGGGAGTGAAGCGGGGAGTGATCAAGGAAGAGCATGTTACGCAGGAAGGACTTGAGGGCTTCTTTGGCGTGTGGGGAAGGAAGTTTTACCAAGTCGAGGATACCAAGGGGGAGAGGGTTTTGTTGAGCAAGGGAGCGGAGAGGATTGTTGATGTGCTGAGTAAGGAGGGGAATAAGGCAGAGATTGTGCCGTTTAGAAGGGGTGAGCAAACGTGGAGTGTGGAGTGGAAGTAGAGTGGACAGCAACAATCATGGAGATGGGCAGGATACTCGCTCCATGTTCCGTGTGTCTTGGTAGTCGTGGAAGATATACAAAGAATCGTCAATCATGCAATGACCCCCCCCCCCCCCNAGGGGAATAAGGCAGAGATTGTGCCGTTTAGAAGGGGTGAGCAAACGTGGAGTGTGGAGTGGAAGTAGAGTGGACAGCAACAATCATGGAGATGGGCAGGATACTCGCCCCATGTTCCGTGTGTCTTGGTAGTCGTGGAAGATATACAAAGAATCGTCAATCATGCAATGCCCCCCCCCCCCCCATCACCCCTCTGCGGATTCGATGCGTCGTACGAAACGCTCTAGCTCACTATGCACAAAGGCAGCCTGAATTTGGCCCCAATGGTTCACAACCCAGGCTTAGATCCCGCGCGCGACTCCATCATTTCATCAATGACGATCTCGCTGTTCCACTTCAACCCTCTTGTTCCAATTCTTCGGAGGAAAGTCCACGGACAACCCTAAATGCCGCGTATAACGTGTCTTCGTTGAGCTTGTCGAGCTCTGCCGACTATTGCTTCCAGAAGACGTAGACGTCAAATGATTCTCTAAACCGCCAATTACCGGAAGGATGGCCTTTGGTGGTTCACTGATCCGGGCCTGTTTCCTTGGACGTTTTCTGGGTCGTCGGATCTTCTCCTTAGAAACTGCTTCGTCTGCATCCTCTTCCCTGGCGCGTGTTGCGGAGGTTGGCTGTAGTGTAGGTTCCTGTGGCGATTGCATCGAGGGCAAGGAAAGTCTGCCCATGCTATTTGTTAGTGTCTTGGACAAGCTTGTTGACGAACTGTGCTTCGCTCGAGGTAGCATAGTGACAGGTGTTGTGGCGTCTCGACTCTTGCTGCAGATGGAGTCGGTGTCACTTGCATCTACGATGAGTGTCCGACACGTTTCCCGAGTTCCAGTCGCCGTAAACTCAGATTCGTTCTTCTCAATGGCCCGAATTAGCGATAGCCCCATGGAGAAAGCCACCTTGCGGTCGACCCCGTTCCCCAAAATCTTGTGTTGCTCTTTTAGATTACCAATGATTGGCTCCTCGTCTTCGTAGCCCTGTGCACGTCGCGCTTCCAAGATGGTGATGGCTCTTGGCTCTTGCCAATGTAAATTAGCGCCATTTCAGGCATCTCGAACAACAACTTTCGTCGTGATAGTGGGTATCAGTCCAGTCGCCTTGATCCTCCTGTACGACTTCCCAATCTCGGATCTCACCATCTGTAACGACTCTAGGATAAGACTCAGCCTTTTAGCATCTTTGCAACTAAAGCCGGGAGGTTGTTGCGGAATGTATCCTAAAAGAGCTCGTTCCTTGCGAGTTGGCAAAGCACACACTCGATGATCCGGATATGGTATACAAGTTTGAATTATGCTGTTGCCAATTTCCGGCAAACCAAGGCCGGCAGTTGAAGCATGAACGGAAGGGAAAGGAGTGGAATAGTGTTCGCGCTCACCAAAGCGCTCTCCATTGGGCAACTTACCGAGGCTTTTCCCTGACGTCTCTTCGTAAGGTCTGCTATGAGTATGCCACTGTTGTGTCATCGGTGTCAGGCCGGGGGCTGCTATCGTGAGTATCAAGCGTGACCGTTGCTGCGCGCTGCGCGCTGCCGTAGCTCCATGCATCCATGATGTACTGATTGACTTGGTAGCTCATGGAGACCAAACATGCCACCACTTGAGAAAGAACATTCTCATCTTCATGTCCGGTCCTATTCGATGCCATATTCACAACATTCTCCAGTATACCGTACAAAGGTCTGTACAAGTCTACAAAAGAGCAGAATGTACTGATATGGGATGCGTTACAGAGTGATTTCGGGCCTTTCCAGTCTCGCTGGAGAGCCGAGAAACCTTCAGCACTAAATTAGTCCATGCATTTTCTCTACGGAGTTCTATCGTATCTGGACATGGAGATCCGGCGGCAACGAATTCTACTTCCCCCACTTGGGCGACGAGCTTTGGGTCTTTTCCGTTCAGTGCTGTCAAAAAAGTCGTCGACGGATCCACAGAAGAAGCGGAAACTATCCGCATTTTTGGCGTTTGCTCTCCGAGTGTGGATGGCATGAGGACTAAAGTCAACTGCTGTATGAAATTCAACGGCGCCTCCATCTTCGAGACCCCGATCTAGTGAGCCACCTCCGCTGAAGATACGATGTACCGCGCGTTTGTCTCTTCCATTCAGCTTTCGATTTGCGCAGGGCTTCTACCTCGGGTGTAACCGCAATGGGTGGCTTGTAGTGAGCCACCTGGCAGCGCGCAAAATCGGCTGAGGTATCGTACGTGTTCAACATTTTGAGTTTGCCAATGAGATGCTGTCGCTTTCGTGAAGTGCGGATATCTCACGCGCGCCAGTCCGAAAAGGCAGTAAGATTGAGCGGAGAGGTTGTTACGTTGGTGCAGAGGCCAGAGCCAGTATCAGTTGGGAATCGTGCCAGAGGGGGAAAGGTGATTGAGGAAGTGGACGTGAGTCCTGCAGATGGCTTTCTTCTTCTTTTGGTGACAGCAAAAGCGCGCAATCAACAAAGAACAGGAAGGCCAACAGTCAAAGACATGAAGAACAAACAAAGCTTTCCCGCGCACAAGAACAATCAACACCCGTGTCGCTACTTCATTTCTCGATCAGCGGAATTCTGGTGGTTGTAGTTGCATAGAGGCGCGGGTTCGACGATTTGGTACGGACAACAGACGGGGAGAGAAGATGGCGGCGGCGCCTCAGCGAGGCAGGCGCACCCACCTAGCCTCTTACATAGGCGGGCGGTGGGAAAGAGCCGCCCATGGAATGCTTCATAGCCTTTGCACCATCCGTGTCTGAGACATCGCTAGCAGATCAACATGGTTTGAATGTCGTGATGAGATAAGAAGCTTGTAGGTTGAAAGAGAGGTAGGGACGGGAGAGCTTGGACTGCTCACCTGCAGCTGCATTACACACGTGCAAACGGCGAAGTGAAATGTCGCAAGTTGAGCTGGAGACAATGAGCAAGACAGTGCCGATGGTGGTAGGCGTAGGTAAAAGGCTGGCAAAGCAGTGAGAGAAGCAATCGCAGGTATTGTCATTGCAGTTTGCGTCAAACAAGGACGCATGTGTGAAAATGTAGGCATCTAGGATCGTGTCATGTAGTGCACTGTACTTAGTCCCGAGACAGGGACAAAGTCTGGTCCATGTACCTACCCCTCGAGAAAACGCCGCCCCACGAACGCCTTTTTCGCCCCGCATGTCGTGCATGCGCGCAAGCATCAAACAAACAGTCATTACAGTCCATCCCCGGCTAATCATTATGCGGCGCATAGTCCCAGATGTGACTCGAGTCGTACGTCTCTGTCTCTTCCTTTCTGGCTTTCGGGTCCTCGCCCCTCTTCTTTGCAGCTTCCCTCAACTCATCAAGTTCGCGGTCCATGCCCGTAATCTCTGTCCTGAGTGCATCCATCCTCTTCTTCTCTTCATCAGTGAACCCAGGGTCTTTGTCATCCTTCTTTGCCTCTTCCTCTTTCTTGTTGTATACGTTGTATTCTGAAAACTTCTCGTTACGCTCGTCCTGCTTCTTGAAGTAGTCGTTGAACTTTTGCAGGCCACCGAAACAAATGCCATAGCCGTCGCAGTAGCATGTATTCATGGCGGGACAGTGTACTTCGTGGCCGGTGAAGATGTAATGCCAAATATACTCGAAGATGCGACCCGAGAATTGATCGTCCATGCCAGTTGTTAGCAGCCACTTGCGGTAGTGGATGAAACGCTCGATAGGCACTTCTTGTATGCGCTGTCGCGACACAGCAAATTGCGCGCAGCAGATGCCTGATATCGAGGGTGGAATTGGCGCGCCGGGGTGGATCTCCTCCCAGATATCTCTGCGCCAGTATATCTCCTCGGGCTTGTGGAAGAAGTCAAAATCGCCGCCGGGTCGGTCCATGTGTATCCAGTCGGGGCAGCCTGGATCATGATGACAGCGCACGTTCATGTAGCCCATGCGCGCGACACGCTCGTGGTTGAGGCGCTTTATCATCTGCGCCGCATCGAGACCGAGAAGCATGTTGTTGTGCCATGCGTGGCGGTGGGCGTGCATGAAGATGGAGGTGTCGGGAAGGTCATCGTAGTTGTCGATAATGTAGGAAAGGTACACCTGGCGACTCTGTTAGCCTGCATAGGCGGTAGTCGTAAAATGGCGCATACCATGGCCTCACGGCCCTTGTTCTTGGGAATCTTGTTCTCAGCATCAGGATTGTCCACCTCGTAGACTACCAAGGGCGCATCGGGAATCTCGGCGGCCATCCAGCTGATGTCTTCCTTCTGCGTCTTAGGTACGACGATCTTGAAGGTATAGTTGCTACCAGGAGCCTTGGCCTCGCCATCGCTGAAGCGCAACGGCAGGCCAAAGTCGAGGGGATCGCCGCGCAACGACGGCCGATTGCCCTTTGCTGATGTTCCCGAGTTCCACGATGTCGATGGCGAGCCAACGCTGGGAGCGACATGCATGTACCACCAAGTGAGGCCGAGAACGAGGAAGATGAAGACAAAGGGTATAACCCTCGGCGGACCACTGAGCATCTTGACGGCTGGTAGCGAGCGCGGGTGTGGTTGTCTTAGTTACATTCACGGCATTGATGGGAATGGGGGAGTGGCCGAGACC
>LR132501.1:0-20360 GCA_900634815.1 Paradendryphiella salina | reverse complement strand
ACGCCCACCCACCCCAGATTGCAGCCATGACACAAGCCAATCTTCTCTCTCCGCCCTCGCAAATCCCCCCGCCAGCCGCCCTCGCCCTCTCGCAAAAAGCGCCGCTCGTACTGTCCACAACGCCCACATCCACCCTGCCATGGCCGCTCTCCCTGCTCTTCTCCCGGGAAACCCCGGAAACATGGACCATCCACGAGAACCTGTTCCTCTCTACCCTGCGCACCGGTGACGAGAAGGCCGCCCTCCAGATCCTGCAACGCCTCGAGTCGCGATTCGGCGACCAAAACGAGCGCATCATCACCCTGCGCGGCATCTACAACGAAGCCACGTCCAAGTCCGATGCCGATCTGGAAAAGGTATTTGACGCATACGAGAAGATTCTGAGGGACGACCCGACCAACATGAGCATCAGGAAGAGGAGGGTAGCCGTGCTAAAGGCGCTGGGACGGACCAACGATGCCATTACTGCCGTCACGGTGCTATTACAGAACAGCCCCACGGATGCCGAGGCTTGGGCTGAGGCGAGCGAACTATACGCCGGCACCGGAGCCTGGGGGCAGGCTATATTCTGCGCAGAGGAGGTACTACTCATCACTCCCAATGCCTGGACTGTAAGTTGCCCACATCCCTTGTGCCCACTATGCAATTGAAGTCGCCATGACTAACTCCCTCCCCTCTCTCTTCCACAGGCACACGCCCACATTGCAACATTACACTACCTCTCCACCACCTCCAACAACCCACCCAACTTCTCTTCTTTCGCATTAGCACTAAAGCACTTTTGCCGCTCTGTTGAGCTCAACGACTCGTACCTACGCGGCTACTATGGACTCAAGCTTCTCACCTCCAAGCTCAACTCCATACTCTCCGACTCGGCCTCGGCCCCGACCAAGCGCTCCACTCAAGACGACGACGAAGTACCCCTCCCCAGCGCCCAGATTATCAAGAAGCTCGAGGAGATTGCAACAAACAAGCTAGCCGAGATGATCAGACACTACAAGTCGGGAGATAAGGCATGGCAGGGCTACGAGGAGGCTGAGATTATTGCTGCTAGAGAGTTGCTGGATCGAGATGGCTAGCAAGTCAGAGAGAGAGAGTGTGTGTGGGGGGGAAGTGAGAGTGAGAGAGAGCAATGGGTGCTAGAAGGACAGAAGAAGAAACGTAGCATTGATCATGTGACAAAAGAAAGAAGTTGTCACGAATGGGCGTTACGGAGGCGTCTTTGGTCTAGACACAATTCAAGTTTTAGGCGAACATTGTGGCCAAACCTGTCCACTTCAGATACCATTCTCAATTACAACTTTATTCTAATGCACACCAATCAGACACAAAGGCCACACTGTCATGTTTGTTTTCACAAGAATCCAAAACATGTGGTGTTGATGATACAGTACCATCAACTAGAGAATATTTCATCCCATCGCATGTCTTTTGCATTCTCTTTCTCTTCCCGTCTCTTCCCGTCTCTTCCCAGCCATCTGATGTCCAATAAACACACACACACATACATACATACATGAAAATTACACTTGTAGATTAGTCAAACTGTTGAATTCGCGGCGCCCCTTCCCACCCCCGCCTGTTCATCCAGCTTCTAAGCCAGTCAAATGCTCTATATCCTACATCTCAAATGCAGGCTCAGAGTGTATGCGTGAGGAAGGAGAGAAGAAGAGTGAAGAGGGTGATGGCAATATGAATCTTCTTTCCCAGACGACGAGATAACAACAGTAATAACAGAACGCCGTCTGTAAATGCAACATCCGAAAACAAGAAAGGATCCCCTTTAGGACCCTTTTCCCCTAAGCCACGGGCTACATAGGCCATAGGCCCCGACTGAAATTCGCTTCATATATTCTTTCCATAAGCAAAAGAGAGAAGATAAATTGGAACCCCGAAAAAGAAAAGAACATGTTTCCTGGTCCTCGTTCTCCATTTTCATTAAGAAAGCCAGTGTAGTTGTATGGCATTTTGTGATTCCCCAAAATAACGCATGTTCGATTAAGAAGAAAGAAATTTTCCAGAATGCGTGTAGATGCGTGGGACGGTGTACGCGTGTACACCGTCGGCTATATGTTTAGGCCGCGTGTGAGGTCCTCGAGGCCCGAGCTGTTGTTTTCTTTGCCCCTGGACTTGTTCTTCCTAGCGGCCATATTGCCCCAGTCTTCTTCGGCATCGTCCGACTCGGCAACGTTGATTTGTGGGCCTGGACTGCCCTTCTTCAATATGCCTTTGATGGCACCTCCTTGGTTCTGGTTTGTGCCCCCTGTCGCTTGGAGGGTCATCGACGTTCCGTTGGACACCGCATCGGATTGGTTGACGACGGGTCGATACCTAGCGGACAGGCCAATGTTAGAACGCTCGGATGGTGCGATGGAGGGAGTGTACCCTGGAGGAGGGCCCATGAAGGACATGCAGCGTTGCTGTTGTTGCTGGCCCCCATTGTATGACATCATGGACATTGGTCGGTTTTGACCGTTGGGTACGTTGAGGAAATTTCCACCGCCGCCCATGATACTGCCTGCGTAGCCATTGTTGGGCATGACCATGCTCATTCGGGGGTCTTGTTGCTGGGGTTGCTGATGCATCATTTGAAGCTGCATCTGCTGCATGGCAATCATTTGCTGCATCTGTTGCATCTGCTGCATGTAATCGCCCCCTGGCGACATTGCGTATCCCATTTGGCCCATGCCCATACCCATTGGCATTTGCCCACCCATCACGTTCATCATGGGGTTCATGTCGTTCGTCATGGGCATCTGCGACATGCGTGTAGGGTGTTGGGGTTGGCCGTTGGTGTTCATCTGTTGCCCGAACATGCCAGTGAACGGTCCGCCCTGGGGCTTCTTCGCCGAGGCGCCGCCCATGTATTTCTGCTTCGTCATATCCCTCATCTGAATCTGATCGACGAGTGAGGGTTGTGACATACCAGCATCTTGATACATCATGGCGGAGTTCATGCCCGTGCCAGCAGCCGAATCACCTGCTACAGATCCGGGACTCTGTGCAAATCCGTTGAATCCCATCGATTCGCGATTCGTTGGTCGAACGAGGCCACCACCAATGAAGGAGCTGTTGTAGGGATCCTGTGGCAAATTTCGAGCGAAAGCTGGAAGGTTCATGGTGGATGCACGCTGGCTCATGGTACCAGCGGATGCCGGGCGATCTGGTATGTAAGACGGCATTGCGTTTGTTGGTTGGCTTGGATGCCTGTTGCGGGTTTGGCTGGGAAAGCCGTGCTGGGCGAGGATGCCCAATGGCACATCCTCATCTTCCCACTCTCCGGCCTTCATAGACGTCTCCGATGGAAAACCCATGGTCTCAGCTCCAGGTTCTGTGGAAAGTCCAGTGCCGGTAGTGGAACGTCGCATAGCCTCTCGTGCAAATTGCATCTGCTGGTTCTTGCGCCTCATGAGCTCTTCTTCCTCTCGCCTCTTGATAGCATCCTCTTCATCTTCGTAATCTTCATCCTCGGAGCTTTCTTCTGGTGGCAATTGACTTGCCCGCTTCTTCTGGTATTCCCGGAAATCAGCTTGGGACATGACGCGGTGGCCTCCATCTCCAGCAGGTGCAGACGTAGACTTGTTTTGAGGAGGAAACGCTGCAGACTTCCGTGCTGGCCCGGGCGCAGGTTTGGGTGCCGGTTTTACTGGTGTAAATAAGTCATCCTCATCATTGTCATTATCGTTAGAGGCAGATGATGTGGGCGCCGCGGCAGCCTTGGGTGTTGTGTTGGTGTTACTGCTTGAAGTGGTAACTGATCTTGAAGAATAGGGCGTCTCGTACGAGTTCGCAGATGACGATGACAAGGAGTCGGGCTTTGGTTCGGTAGAGCCTTCGTGATACGACTTCCTTTCCATAAACAACTTACGAACGAACTGGGCGTCGGGGTCCTGGAAGGTAGGGCTTTCCGACGCGACGGGTGCGTATGATGAGTATCTGTGGTGAGGCGGAGGCGGAGGTGGGGAGTCGTTGTCGGAACGGGGAGATGCCATAAGGTTGTCGGCGGAATTGCGGCTATCCCAGCTCTTCAGCGGCGCCTCAACGTCAAACTGTGACTTAATCTTGATGGGTTCAGCCTGAAAGGTACGCTTTTCCGCAAGCAGGGAGCGTCCCGCAGACTCGCGTGATATTTCGGGAGACTCCTTGCGATTTAAATGACTGAACATGTCGTCTTCGAAGCCACCAAAATTTAGGTCCCCTTCGAGCTTCGGCGGAACGGCGGTGCTCGCGTAGCTGGAAGTGGTCATAGCCCTACTTCGTCCACTCCACCCTGAGCCTGACAGGTCTTTGTACGAGGACACGCCCGTGCTGGACTTGGGTAGCGATGGTAGTTGCTTACGGATGGCATTCACCGAGTGTGGGGCCGGCGAGCTGTTGTGGTGTGTGACCGTGGGACGGGGCACGTTTGCAAATACGTTGTCGTCAGAGCTAGTATCGGTGGAGGAAGGAAGTGTAGAGGTGGAACCATGCTGGCCATTGGCGTAGGGTTTCGAATTGGAAAATTGAGTCCCACTGCTTGACTTGCTGTCGCTAATTAAAGGGTCAGTCCGGCCAACACTATGACTAGCGGGTTGAGACTTACCGTTTCGATGATCCTGGAGAATCGTCGTCGAATGGTTGATTACGGTTCTGCTTTCCAGGATGGCTGAAGCCACTGAAGCGAGGAAACTTGGACGACCGGTCCTTCTCCTGTGTTTTGCGCTGCTCTTTTGCCTTCTCGACTTCGGTCCTGCTCAACAGCCGAAACCCGCCGGAGTCTGCAGGAGGCGCCATTGTGTCGGGGCTGGTAGAAATGTCTAGTTCATCGAAGACATTGCCCTGCGACTTGCGGCGGGCTGTGAAGAGTCCCAGGCCTGGCTTGCCCATGTTGCTTGCTTGCTGGCAGCTGCTTCCTGCTTCCTGCCTACAGCGGCCTCTCTCGATGCAGGCGCGACGGTATCATGCACCGAAGACGCACGATGCGTGGCTGCTGCGCTCGAGGGGGTGGAGGGGAGGTCGCGATGTATGCGATGATGCAGCGCTGAAGGTCCGAGGCGGCGGGCACGGGGAAGGGATCAGCGAGCGGACGGGTGTATATCTGGCGTGCTCAATTAGTTCTGCGCACAAATGATGTTGCTGCTCTCGCGCGCCGGCGAGGTGATGGAGGAATGAGCTAAGCGGGCGCAGACAATCGCGGCTGGGGGCGAGCTGAGGCGGACGCCTTTCGTCCACTTTGTCACTTCGTATCGCGGCGTTTCAACGTCAGGGGCCGTACTGAGCAGGCCACTGTCGATGTTGGTGCCGTGCAGTACGAGGCGGTGTTGTTCCATTACAAAAAGTGGCACAAAGTCGTGGCCGCTGCTTCAGCTCCTGCCGACTCTCCAGCGCATAGTGCTGAGCGCTTGCTGAATATGTGGCGGAACGCCCAAGTCGAATCCTTCCGAGGTCCAGGGCGCGGGCGAGTTGGGGGGTGCGACTTACCAGACACGAGGTCAACGAACGACAATGTCTTGTAAGCAGACAAACACAACGAGGGCGGCAACGATGTCGATGATGAGAGGGGCCACGCGGAGAAAACGGCTCGAATGATGAGCAGAGTATAAGAGGGTGCACGGATAGTGCGCCGTCCGCCCATCTTCACTCTGCCCTGCCCTGACCTCTCTGGCCAGCCAACCGGGCTTCCATCTGCCTAGGTACCGATTCGATGGCAGGGGACCGCAGTAGGCATAGCGCGACTGTGATAGGGTAGTCGACTGCCTTCTTAGGCTTCGCCCTCTAGTCTTAACTTGACCTCATCGCGCACCACGTCGGCGGCTCCCTTTGCACTGCGCCATGGTAGCCTTCATCATGTCTTGCACGTCGCTACCATCATGTGCCCGCGCATATCAGCATTGTGCCTGTGCCCAACAGGACGCGCTCACGCTCGCAAACTGCTGATCGGGGGCGCTGGGACGGTAGCTGGTAGTGTAAATTGATTGCTAGCTGGACGACCATCCATGCCGGACCCTCATGCCAAAATTAGACAACTAGGCGAGGAGGCAATGGATGCCCAGAGCCATCCGTCCAGGCACGCATGCACGCACGCCCTTTGTTCGCTACTTGAAAACAACAACTGATGGCCAGGTAATGACCTGGAGCCTGTTGAACGTCGTTGTCATATGGCTGTCCCTGATCGCTCTGAGGCCCTGGTGTTTCCGACTTGGGCATGAAAGGACCCTTCGTATTACACTGCTCCACAGCATACGGACCCTCTTGGTCCCCGTCGTCGGCGCCACGCCCTCGAGCCAAAACTATGGGCGGTCCATTTGTGCCCTAGCGCCTCAGTTCTATACGCACCGTGGAAGCTTGAATGGCTGTCCATCAAGGCACCCCACGTCTTTTGCTGTGTGATTTCTGCAAGCCAGGGGCAAAGCACCCGATGTCCATGCGCCGTCATCCATCCGGCCTGCATCCTCCGAGACGATGTTTTTTGCGCGACGCCTTTGCGCTGGACCTCTTCTTTTGCTCGTGCCCAGTGTGCAGTCGCCCGCATATTCGCTGCCCGGGTGCGAAAAGGTACGAAACTGGGGCGCGCTTGCTGCAATCCCTGCCTAATGCCCGTCTTAGCAACGCGCAGCTAATCAGACAGCGAGAAAGAAAGGCCTGCTTCAACACCCGACTCTGAATACACAGATGTGCTGACCGTCTTCCACACGGCTTCTCCAAGGCCGGCTGAGCTCAGGGGGCTGTCCGTGGCTTGCCAATGCCGCCATCATGGGAAGCACGGACGCTACAGCCGGGCAGGCCGTGCTACGAGCTATTTCTCCTCGAGGGCTGCTGCACCATGCAAGCCAAGCCCGTCTTCGACGCTGAAAAGCAGCTGTTCCAACGCGGGAGGTATAATTGAGTCGCCTTTTTCGGTCTGAGTAATGACACAATCGCTGGTCCGAGGCGTCATGCTTACCAGCCCATTGCAACGCTTCCTTCACCCAACGAACTCTGAGCCTCTACCGACATGCTTCCAGCCATGGTCATATGCCTGTCGCAAACTTCCTTTTTCCCTTTGATTTGTTGCAGCACTGAAGCGGTAAGCGTACTTCGCTTCACCAGCCACCCGGTCGCTCATCGCCCGTTGGCTGCATCCCAAACTCGTGCCCGACGCAGCGCATCAACACTGCTGCAGGACATGACGCCGTCATTTTTTTTTACCTCTTCCACCCATCGCTGATTCCAACCTCTCATCTGCTGCACCCATGTCGATGCCCGCAACGTACAGTTCACCCCGCTTGCGAACGCGTAATCTTGTGCCAAAATCTGGGGGGCGGGGGGTTGGTCAATCACCTGTCATTGTCATGCCCATGCATCTCAACACACCGATCGCGGTCCATCGATCGGCCCCATTCCGCTACAGCACTTGTTGCCCGTCAGCCGAACTGTAATTGTTGGGATCTGCCCGCGCGTCTCGCAGACGAACGATCGCTAATGCTTTTGCACTGCTGTATGCCTCCATTGGTCCTTTGTGTCTCACGTTCCGTCTTCACGCCGTATTCAAGCAAACAGGGCCAATCTTCGACTAGGCCGCCTTTATCAATTTCACTCTCTTCTGTGCATGATTATCAGTCCTCCTTGTCTTGTCAACCTCTTCGCAAACGGAATGAACGACCTTTTTTTAACAAAAAAATAAACAAAAACGAAGCCTCGGAAACGCCGTTGCAGGCATGCTACCCTCGTGCGTCTATGATTGGTATGCACTCGTCACGCTTGCATGATATCTTCGGAGAATTTGCTTCTTCACCATTCTTGTTCCGAGTCCATTTTGATTACCACTTCGGACCTGTTATCCTTCGCTTGCCGTTGCCTGGCAACATTGTTATGATGATCTTGACGCGAATCACGGCATTCGTCCGCCGGTACCGTATGCGAACTTGGTACTTGCAGAGGGACTCTGTCTGGCTCGACATCGTCAGAGTGCACGCGAGTGGGTAGTCTGAGCTTGCGGCCGATTCTGGCGAAAGCATGTGTGGTGTTCACTTTGACGCTTCCTTGCTACTTCCAGAGTGCCAGTACCTGGATGTTGGAATCAGGCGCTGCCCTTTGCCTATCGAGTATAGCCTCATCACTCTCTCCCACTAATCAATAATTACAACTCTCGTAAATCCAAACGGTAAAATTTATCAAAATCACTCCACATCATAACAATGGGCATCTCCCTGTGCGCGGCTCGAAGGCGGTGCGTATACGGGGAAAGGGGAGGCGACGGACCGGTGCCATGTCGGTGGGCCGAGTGGCGTGCCGCTGGTCAATAGACGGTATGTTGTTGATGAGGTGTATGGAACTGTGGATATTATGATGGATTTTGGTGGGGGGTTGAGGTACGTGCATACGCTATCTAGTTAAGGGGGTCCGGCTTGTATGTAGGTGAGACGAGTATCGGGGAAGACAACAGATACTATGCTTTGAAACGAGATATGGGGTTGAAGGGTATTTGCTCCATGTGGAGGAATTGAGATAATATAGGTTAGAGGCGTTGTGGTTCGAGAGTAAACTTGGGGGACAGGGGGAAAGAATGCCAATCCAACCACCGCCACGACCTTGTTCTTGCCCTTCTTTTGTTCAAATTATTCCACCCTGGCGCTCAGCTACCATTCCCCATGATGATGTCGCCTTCACTGTCATGCCACGCCTCGGAACAGCCTCTTACATCAAGGTAGTTCAGCTATTCATCATTCTCCACAGCTAGTGCTTTTGGCATCTCTCTCAACATATCCGAGGCACTCCTATCATATCCAACAATATTAAACCTCTCTGTGTGAGGTAGGTTCGCTTCCGCCCCAATAACGTTCTGATTTACTTCGCCAGTTCCATCCACAGAAAATGAATCGTGTATGATACCGCTTTTGCAGGCAGCTTTTTTGGTACAAATGGTTGGATTGGCATAGCTCTGGAGCTGCCAGGTTTCGCATCGGCCGTCGCGCAAAAAAACAAAAATCTGGATCTCGGGTCGTGTCTGTATGGAAAGCTCACAGACGCCTGTCAATCTGACGATTTCTGTACCGCGGATAGCAAGTGGCCAGATCAGACTGCCGTCTTCTCCATCGTTCTGGGTTTCGGTTTGCAAAGCAGGTGGCTCATCCCACTAGTTAAATCAGTGATCCCTGTGACGACTGCTTGGCAAATTCCTAGGGGGATTATACTCACACCAGCTTTCAGCTTTTTGCTCCAAATGCGACAGCCGACAGACGTCGGGTGGTATGCTATATAGCATGATGACATCGCCATACGTCACTGTAACACGGACACCATGTGACAAGTCTGCGGCTGCACTATACAGTCTAGGCGTAGCATCATGTTCAGGGGGGACAAACAGTACCTTTCGTAGAAGCTTAGTCGATCCCCCGAGTGGCGCGTCGCAGCCCAAGGCTAGTCTGTCACTGGATGGATCGATGAACAAGATATGGTGCCCATCACTCAGCGGAACTGCATGATAGTGATCGCAGCCTGGTGAACCAGGGCGGTAGGATGATGACTCAAATCCGAATGAGCCCCAGAAAGCGCTCAAGCTTGGTCGCCCGAAAAACTTGCGGGCAATAGTAGGCCGATCTTCAGGGTGCGCAGCGCTGGAAATAAGATGCAACTTCTTCGCTGATTCGTGTCCAGGCCGTGGTGAAAGAAAGTAGAGATAGTCACCTGTTCCATGTGAGTAAATACGGCTTTGTGCGAGGTGTATTTACTAACTTGGCGCAGTCAAAGGGAACCAACGACTAAGGCTTTGACCTGTGAGCGCGTCTATCCAATGCAACTCGATACCCGTGGAACAACCAAAAGCGACACAGCGGCGTTGGGGACAGATGGAAACACTCCGCGGCTGATCATCTTCAGAACACAGATGGCGGTAAATCGTTGAAGTCCCACTCTCGATTGGTATGCTATGAGCACTCGGCATTGGGTTACGACTTGCTTGAGCCTTTGGCAACTGCGAAAAACCGCGAAGATCTAGGTTCCACGTGCGATTGATGCAATGCTGATCGTAGGTTCGATCATCGTCAGTATTTTGAAGGCTCACTGCTTCGTTGTTCGACCGTGCATCGATGATGTTGAAAGATGCACAATCCGGCCCCTGAATGAAAGGACGATGTCGTCTGGACAAAGTGCGACCTCCAAGGCCCAACTGATGTTCGCTGGCGCGGTTGGTGTGAATCGAAGTCTCCTCAAGGTCACTTGCTTGCTGTCCGTGAAGAGACCCTCCAGAGCTCTTCCTGCCGGTCTCGACGCCATATCTGAGTTCGCAGACAATTCCCATTCGCCTTTCCAAGAGTGCAGCGATAGCGTGGCGACCAGAAGAGACATCTATACTCATTACAAGGACTCGTCGCGGGCATACAACGCTTGTGATAGGCACGGGATGACCACCTTCAAGGTCGTAGATATACACCAGAGACTCGAGAACTACGCACAAGTATCGAGAGCAGAGGCTACTCGTGAATATTAAACCATTGGCGAAGCCGTTAGTGAGCTCAGCATAATCGATTTCGGAGCTCTTGACGAATGAGGCTCTGGTGTCCAGCCCGTTGCCCGTCCAACACGAGGCCAAGGTGCTCTCTCTAGAAAGACGACGGCTGAGTAACCACTCTGGACTTTGGGAGACGTTCGGTATACCAGGACATACGGCAGCAGCATGAGATGCGAAGGAGCTTTGGCCAACACCACTCAGCCACCCGCCTCTACTCAACATCGCGATGAGCAAGTTTTTGTCGAGACTAGCCTTTATCCAGTTTCGACAGGTATGACATGCGGCGTTGAAGTCTTTAGGGCCAAGATAGTCATAGATATGCTGTAAAATCTCGACTGGAAGGTGGTACGATTTCGGAAACCTCGGTGGTGCCGCGACGCATATCGCGAGATACCACGCCCGATTGGCCAACCTCAATGACTTCTATGCATTGGTGTCCAAATAAGATGAGAGTAAAGAGGTAAAAGGGTACGCTACAGGGTTTGTGGCGTCCTTGTTGTAGCCCATATCGATATTTACTGCATTGGTAGCAAAGAAGCCGGTTTTGGCTTGCTCCATGCCCGAAGGCAGATCAGTTTCTCCCTTCTCACCCTCCTCACTAGATGTGCTGATCCTAAGTAGGACATCGGACACAGTCCGAGTGATGTCCTGACTGATGGATGGCTCTAGGATTGTGTCGTCTGCCACGCTGGCATCGTCGAGCATTGAAAAGGAATCTGTTCGAGCATGTCGTAACAGTCGAACCTCGCTGACTGTTTCCGTAAGACTCGGGAGGTGAGACATTGAGTCGCTGTATGATTCTGCAGAACGTAAACTTGGCCCACTGAATATGAACGTACCTGGAGCGACGAGATTTAGGCTAGGTATAGACCCATGTATTGATGACCCTGGCTTAGATCCAAAACTGGAGGCTCGTGACCTTGCTTCGGGGCTAGCTATAGTGACATCCCGATCCGAGGTACCACCAAAGAAAGCCGTGATGTACCTGTGAAACGCAACCTTGGTTTTCGATTGCGGTCTCGATACGAATGCACGTTCAACACGTCCTACTTTTGTGACTCGCGTCACAGGTTTCCGAGTGTATGTTCGGCTTCGTGAAGGTCGCGGAAACACATGTCGAAGAACTTCTGATCGTCTTGGCAGTGAAGAGTGTGTATCTTTGGTGTTACCCGACGTGGTTGGTTGCTGAAAACTCGCATCCAGTGCAATGGTCTCTTCTAATAGTGGAGTTGTAGCTGTATACTCCTGCGCGTGGGACATCAGTCCGTTGCAAAAGCGAGGTTGTCTGAAAGGCGATCTGCGTGCTGTAAATGTCTCAACGTATGATTCAACCTGGAGAGGCTTAAGGTTGTGCACAGGAAGCGCTGGTTCGGACTTGGTACCCGCTACACCTCGCAATAAGTAAATCTGCGAAGACGTAATCGTAGCACCCCCTAGCTGGAGATGCACTGTCGGTATGAGGGAGCGTCGTTAGGAAAGTCGGTCAAAAAGATAAGAAGACGGGGATTTTGTTCGCGTGAATGGAGACAATGTACAGATTATGACCATTTGAAAGAATGCGTGCGGTGTTGATATTGATACTGAACTGAGAGAGTATGGGATTGCACGCTGAATGCACAAAGTCCGTGAAGTAAGGGTGCCGTAAACTCATAACCAAATGCGTTGCGTAAGTGGGTATCAACAAGGCGTAGACGAAGAAGGAGCAAAGCACATTACAAGAAAGCAGGGCCGTGAAGTGTATACACAAGGGTACATCGCAAAAGTGGCAATAAGAAGGCGCAACTTGATTAGTTCCAGCCACCATTGGCACCAATTATGGCAGAGCCACCCGATCCATCGGCTCTGGCGTGTTTGTTCAGCCAAACATCATTCAATCTAGCAATCGGTCAGTATTGGCTGTTCATGTTGGAAACGGGGATATATACGGCATGATCAGACTTGGGTTTTCGAATCGCAGACCACGCTCGCGGGCTTCGTCCAAGGTAAGTCTACCCATGGCCATTTGACCTTCTTGCCCGTTGGCGAAGGATTCTTCCTGGACGTCTCGTCCGAGGTCCGATTGCCCGGGCCTTCGCAAGCTTTTAAGAGCAATGAACTTCATCAGTGGCCGATAGGTGCGTGCGAAAATGAACAAGAACCAGAGGGTACCAACAGCGAGCGGTGCAACGAGTGCAGCTCGCTTGAAGGCCTTTTTTAAGGCTAATTGACCAGCGACAGTAATCTGGAACAGCACAACGCCTACAATGACACGGTCGCACATCATTGTCCAGCCTTTACCAGTTGAGTGTTGCCGGTGCTCCATTGCATACAGCAGCTGGTACTTGTGAACATAGTGACCGACCATGAAGTAGGCTAGGCCAGTGAGCAAAACCAGCCAAGAGTCTTCCAACACACTGTAGACCATGCAGATGATGAAGATGAGGATCGTCTGGGGCAGGAAGAAGCCGTAACTGAAAACTGGAGGCTGAACCAATTCCGCATAGTCTCGGGGTGTCTTTGCCCCAATCAAGTGGACTGGGTATAAGGAAAGAGCACCAAATTCTAGAAGCCGGAAGGGAAATATTCCGAACCCTTGAAGAATGATGAAGTTGGTGTAGAAGCCGAGCAACCTGGATAGTGAAGTAGCCAGAGCGTGTGCAATCTCCGTGGCACTCGAAAGCTGTTCGGCGAAACGCTCAAGCATGGCGTAGAACCCTGAGGCAGTTCCCAATATCGTGAACAGTATGAAGAAGTTAAAGAAGGTGAAGAAAAAATTCTTTGATATGACCGAGAGTTCGACATCACCCTGTGAAATCATGCCTTGTTTGTTCGCAAGCCCTGAATCTGTTAGTATCGCTGCGGATTACTGAGAAGAGTTGGTCTACTTACAGTCGTACAGAAACGGTACTAGCACGTTGATCAAAGTGAGTGCCAGAGTCGGAAGCTGAGTGTTGACAAGAGATTCAAGAGTCTCATGAGTCCCTAGTGCTTTCGCAAGCCCAGGGAAGACTGCGTAGATGGAGCAAGTGTTCAAAGCACCAGCGATGGGCACCAAAAGAACAGTCCAAAAGACGCTGAGTATCCCAATAATGGTTGTTATAGACCAAGACCTGAAAATCCTTTGAGCGCGAGATAGGTAAGTGTTTGACCAGACAACATCCGACGGAGCTGGGCTGCTGTTTGCTAAGAGCTGTAGCGGCGAAGGGTCTAGTACAGCCTGGATGGCCATCTGAGCACTCGCAACGCTGTCCATTGTAACGAATGCCAATGGCATTGGTTCGAAGTCTTTCTTGCGCAACACTCGAATTTCCTCATCAATCTTTCGCAGTTTCTCCTCGTAATAGTCAATCGCATCCACATTCTTGTATCTCAGTTTGAAGCGGCCGTACCAAATCCTGGCTGTCGGGCGCTGCTGGGCATAAGGCGTGATGTAGTCAGGGTCGCGTTCTGCGTCACTCAAGAAATGAGTTGTCTCGCTGTCATCATTGCTTTCGTTGCCCGTGGGCTCTTGTGGGCGTGGCTGAACTACTGGGAGAGTCTCGAGGCTTCGCTCCACACTTCGGTGCCCGAGGTGGACAGTCCAGGCTTCCTCCACCTTTCGTAGGATACCTTGTCTCACGATGACCTTGTTGTCAAGCTCTTCCCAATTCTTGCAAAGCGTTACGCTCTCTACTTGGCCTATGCCGAGGTCCATGATGAATTCCTTGATCTTGTCTTCCGATCGCAGATCTACCGGAATACCAGACAGTCTGATGGTGCGGTCGGTGATGGTTGTCTGGCTTCCCAAGTATTCCTGCCGAATCTCGATGATTCTTCTCGTTTCGGAAACGATCAGATAGAGTATAAGAGCGGTGAAGAGGTAGACGAAGACGAGGTACATCCATAAGTAATCGGTATAGCGTTCGTATTCGGCTGCCATGACAGAGAAGGTACTGCGAGCTTCAACGCGCTCATGGCTGGACTGGTGGTGGACTGGCGACTTCTTTCCCTCTTTGTCCTGGTGGGTGTCGTGCACCGGCTTGATGACGGCCAGGGCGAAGAAGAGGGTGACGAGCAGAAACTTTATGGCCATCTTGAAGAAGGCAAGGTATACGTAGGCATCGAGGCCAGCCGATGCCAAAACCTGCTCGTCCGTGATCCTCCATAGCGGTATGATCCAGCCAAAAAAGCTATCGGGGAGGTCGGGAAGAGCCGTTGCGAGGTGGTTCTGCTTCTTGCGTGCAGCATAAAGTCCCTTCCATCGTGGGCGGAGGAACTGACGCAGGTTGTTAGCAGGGACGCAGCCGACGAAGCCCGCTGGAACGTACGCAAAAGGTTAGGAATGCCCCAAGCCCGAGTGCGAGGGAGAAGTACACTTGGAGGCGAATATCGCGCGGTCGCGAAGTGCCAAGGATATCTTCCCGGCCGATGGTGCAAGTTTTGTTGTGTTCATCTCTCATTGCCATGCCAAGATTAGTGTTGAGTCGCCATTAACAGCGTCTCTGTTGCGGGTCGTGTGTTACGCGTGAAGGAAGGAATCCCAGCGTTGGCCATGTCATCATGCGCTAGCCGCCCAAGCCGCGCTGCGAGCCTCGCTTCCTCCTGTACCCTCACCACACCGCTATATTCAGAGCCATGTGTGGCTGCGAGCATCACTCGTCTTGATTGATATCAACTAACCCCGACAGCTAATCAGCATGCAGATATCCACCGAGGTCTTGAAACATGGTGGACCAATCGTCCGTCCAGGCAAGGCAGAAGGACGGGGCGCCAACGGGTATTTGTAGTTAGTACGGGAGATCCGCGACGCGGTCAAGGCATACATCCACCAAAATCATGAACAAATCAGAATTGGAGTGACGATAGATCTAGGTGGGAAGATTGCTGTTACCTCATGCCTAGTCTCGCCTTGAAAAAGCATAGCATTTCCACCGACAGATCTCGTCGATCGAGCGGACGTTACCGGGTATCGCAAGGCACAGCAGTTCCCGGACGAAAATTATTGCACGATTGCGGATTCCGATATCGAGGCTTTTGCTTATGCGCTCTCTGCCGAGAAAGACCATATGTAAGTCTGCGAGGACGGGCACGAAGACGCCAATCGAGCCACAAAGGTTTGCAAAGCCTTTCCGCTATCTCATCAAACACTTGAGGGTTTCCGGGACTCTTTGGTCTACGCGAAACCCCTCTCAGAGATGATTCAACGCACTGTGTTCCGGGCGATTCTCACAAGACGCAGTTGCCAGGTTGCATCACCTAGGCTGTGGATGCTCCGGCCATAGATTGTGTCGACATATTGCGAAGATACGTTAACAGTCTCATCCAGCTTGGAACCATCGCATTCAGTTCAATAGTCTATTAACTTTCATCTAGCACGCGGTATGATCCCATGCCGAATTTCTTCGAGGATAATCAGTTGTGAAACGACTGTCTGTCAAGTATCCTGACTAGATGTTGGGCCCATGTCCATTGGCCGTCTGGTGCTGTCACGGCGGTATCGGTGCTATGCAAAATCGCTGAGATCAGGAGTGGACTATCTGGGAGAAAGCTGAAAAGGCTTGTGACATATGCGCGCTACAGATGCTTCGTCAATGAACCTGGAGGCTTGCGCGATCTGCTTGTTGCCCTAGAGGACACCACACGAAACACCGTCTCTAGTGGGAGTGAGCAAATGGGGAGAAATCCACAGGTTCCTCGCTAATCTTGAGGCAGGCAATGGCCCACGTACCCCGAGCAAGTGCTGACCCCCACACATCAGCATCTTTGTAACTATCTATTGGTAATCTTCAGCGACGCGTTTCTAAACACATATCGCTACTAAGCAGAGCGTCCTAGGCTGGAGAGTCGCGCTAATAGCTGCCGACAAGCCTTACTGACCTGCTTGGCATAGAAGCTTAGTTACGATCCGACGCCAGGGTGCCGCACAAGCATAAGTCGAGACCACAGTAGACCCTCATCGCCAGCAGCATAATATCACAGAGTTCATTTAGCTTGCGTCGACACAAAAGTACGTAACAATCGTTTCTATGACACCCACTGCTTTACAAGTTCCTCAACGCATCATTTCGATCAAGTTCTATTCTTGAAGACGAAAGATAGCAGCGCAAGAACAGGTCAAAGGCAAGATTCCTTTTGCAGGATTCTTGTCGCAGGATCGCCATTCGAAGAAGTGTGCGAAGCGACAGCGGCGTCGCGTCCCGGTTTTAGGGAGGGACTTTTCCCATTGTGAGCACGGTGCCTATTTCTGTCTCGGGTAGCCTTGTTGTATCAAATAGCTGGCGACCCCCAGCAACCTCATCCCATGTTGTCGCCCTGTAACCTCCTCTCACAACCACCCCTCATTCCATGCGGCCGCGGCACTCAAGTCCATCGTGGGGTTGCTACTGACGTTGTATTTTATGATTTCTTGAGAAGCCTCAACTTCACGATTCTGTATCGCATCGGACCGTCTCTGTGTTCCTTTGACGACTTGGCAGCCAAGATTGGTGCGGCTCTTGAACAAGCCTTCTGCGCGACCAACGTGGTACGTAACTGACGATCCACCCATGCCATGCATCCATCTGTTTGGCCATCAACACCCCATGATCTTGTAGATGGTTGTCTGCTGGCGTCTGTGCGAAAGCCATAGCCTCCATGTGGCCGCGCCGTGCACGTCGGGCTGTCTATCCTCACGCTAGAGAGCACTGCCACCATCACCATCGCTCCCCGCGTGGGACCCGCGATACGTCCGCACAACGCCACTACTGCGCATGCTGTTATCCGCAATGCTGACCAGAGCCTCGCGCTATTCAGTTTGCTATCACCGACGTCGCCTGCCCCCGTCCCCACAGCCCCCAGCCCATCTGAGACAGTTGCGCGTCGCCGTCGAGCGCGCCAGGCCTGAAGCCATCGCCAGAAGACCACAACGCCATATGCCGGACACCTAATCGCGTTCTTTGTGACTGTTTCTGTGCCCACTACTGTGCTCATTCCCTCAGTATCGTCCCCACGACTAACTCCCGGCCCGTCGCGCTTCCATTCTGACCGGGCCCTGCTCCTGCAGCCACAACGTCGCTACATTAGCCCGTTCCGCGTTCTGCTGCGTCGCAATAATCTTCGACTTTGGTCCGGGCCGCCTGCAGAGTCGCGTCGCTCGCTGGAAAGACCACATATATCGCGGCTAGCCGCATAATGTGCGCGGTACCCGGAGTATGACTTCCAGCCAGACACGCTCACCCGCTACCCCGTCCTCTCCCGTGTCGACCAGATCGTTTCTGTCCCGCTTAAAATCGCCCTTGACCTCCAAATCCCGCAACTATACCGAGTTCTATATACAATCCGACGAGCCACATCGCCAGTACGCGCCGGGCGACATTATTAGCGGAACTGTCATCATCAAGATCGTCAAACCGCTGAGGATTACTCATCTGGTAGTGTCCCTACATGGCTATGCGCAAGTGTTCAAGAACCCCAATGCGCCAGGCGATGCCTACAAAAACTACTGTTCGACTGTTGGTTCCGGAAAGCGAACCAAAGCAAGCAGCTACTTTGGCAATGGATTTGTGTCGTTATTCGAGGACGAGGTAGTCTTGTGTGGGGAGGGGAGGCTGTCAGAGGGCGTATACCACTTCAACTTTGAACTCGAGTTTCCTGCCAAGGGCTTGCCGAGCAGCATTGATGTAAGTCGCATCTACACCTAGCTAGTGTCGTATCCGCTAACGACGGAACGCAGTTTGAGCGCGGAACGATATCATATATGCTCAATGCCACGCTGACTCGCCCCACCACCATGTCGCCCACGGCTTCATGCGACACCAAGGTCTATCTCACAGAGACCATTGATGTTGCGCCAGTCCCACAGCCCAAGCCCCGAATCGTATCACTCGAGCCCATATCCAGACGGACACGTAATAAGTCAACGCGCAAACGGCCAACCGAGAGTACACCTCAGACACCTAGTGGTACGGAAACTTCCTCAATCGGACCTGCCTTGGAACCAATCAACACAATCGATGAAACCGAGGGCCTGCGGAGTCCTTCTCCAAGTGATGTTAGTTACGGAAGTCAAAGAAGCAGCGGAAACGCTTCTGGGACTGAATACGGCATCCGGTCAATCAAAACTGCTACGGATGGATCAGCATCTCAAAATGGAAGTCGGGCAACTCTCAAAGGAAAGACTATTACAGCCACGATCGACGTACTCATGGGAGGCTTCCTTAGAGGTGACCAGATACCGATTAAGGTCACTGTAAATCACACAAAGCATATTCGCAGTCTAAAAGGCATCATAATCACGTTATATCGCCAGGCAAGAGTCGACATGCATCCTGCGTTGCCAGTTGTCCCGAACAGCAAAGGCGACAAGACCAAGTCAGAAGACTACTATCCAAAATCGAGGACTGGCCTTGGAGGGCTATCGCTATCCTCCGCTGGTTCGAGCCATACCTTCCGGAAAGATCTATGTCAATCCTTCGCACCGCTATTCGTTGATCCCAGGACTTTGATGGCTGAGGTAAAATGTGCAGTGCGCGTACCTGATGAGGCATTTCCAACGATATCCAACGTGCCAGGAGCGATGATATCATTCAAATATTACGTCGAGGTAATTGTGGACATCCAGGGAAAACTGACAGGGCTTGACCGAATGGTCGCAAACGCTGGTCTCGTCAATGTACCTTCTACTGCTGGCGGCTCTGCTACGTCACGCGATGATGCCTCGAGTAGTATGTTCTCAACATGGGGGGGTCCTTTTGTCGACACAGATCAGATACGACGTGAAAAGGGCATTGTGTCTGCTCTGTTTGAGGTTGTCATTGGCACGAAAGACAGCAATCGGAATGGCAAAAGAAAACAAACACAGGTGGACACGGCCAACGACAACGGTATCAATGAGGCCCCGTACCACGGCTATGCTGATCAGAATGTGGAGCAAGAATACGAACCGTATTATCACGACTATGACGAGACTGGCCAGTATTACGACTACAGCTACGATCAGGCGTACGATGAAGCTCCTGGATATGAACAACACGATGCAGGCAGGACCGCATCATTCCCAGTACCTAGAACTGTACCTGAAGAAGAACACGGGATATCTGAGAAGGAGCGGCTGCGGCGAGCAGAGGAGCGATTGTTACCCTCTCGGCCACCAGATGCCGCTGGTCCATCCACGCCTTCAGGTTCCGCTCAACCTGGCATACCGCCTTCAGCGCCAGTACTGCCCGAGGACGATGATCCCAACCCTCCCTACGTAGCAGCTTCATCGTCATTGTCCACTCCAGTCCATCCTCTCCCACCATTTCGGGCCGCCTCATCCTCATCGGTGTCATCGCATACGCCAACAGCGCCTTCTTTGCAACGCCGAGTAACGGGTCCCGGAGACGACGAAGCAAGAACCAGTGCGACGGGGTCTTCACACACGATACGTGCAGACCGCCAAGAAACATGCGTCAACGGCAACGAAAACGATCAATCAAAACCGTCACTGCCTTTGCCACCGCAGTCCCCACAAAGTGGAGTTCAAGGCTCCGCGCCAGAGTACCTGGCTTCGTCTTCATCGCATGTAGAGCCCACAGACGACAAGCAAGAGTTGCAACGGCGCAGATTGGAACTGGAAAGAAGCGCGCCTCCTACAGAGCAGGAAGACGATGGCGGCCCATCGAATGGACTGTCTGCACCGCCGCTTCACAGACTACCTAGTTTGCACTTGGTGCCTTCGGCTCCCATGCTCAATGACGACGATGAGGATCTAGTGGATGCGGTTCGGCCGGGTCAAAGTCGGCAGGATCGATCTGGAGAAAGCAGAAGAGAGAGCGAGGCGCTGCCAGAGTACCGAAGGTGACATGCATGATTATGGTGTTTTCTGTGGCGTCTTTTCTTTTTGCTCAAGATAAATACACTTGCATTTGCGGGTGGCGCATGAGCGACGCACTTGTTTGGACTTTTTTTTTGGGGG
>LR132500.1:0-20378 GCA_900634815.1 Paradendryphiella salina | reverse complement strand
TCCGTGGCCCCCCCCCCCCCCCCAAAAAAAAGGTTTCTTGCTTTCTGGATGATTGACCAATACCAGTGGATTTGACTCTACTCTTTCAACATCTTCTTCGGCGGCTGGAAATAGCTGTTGATGTACATACCGCCCATAGTGCAACCAACAGATGCATCTGGCGAAGATGAGAAGCAAGTCATTATGGCCGTCCAACCTCGGATGGCGGTTGCAAGCCTTGCTTTCGCTGGGATACCAGCTGGCATGTTAGATGGTGGCGAGTTCGAGGGCACAGTTGCAAAGGAGCTCAAGGCAAAGTAGCTGGGTTGGAACACGAAAGGGAGACGATTAAGTTGAAACCGGTTCCTTTGGAGAGCCTATGGAGAGAAGGTGCCAGAGACGGGAAAACGCTCTCAGCCTTGGCCTTGTACGAGAATCTCAAACGCGGAGGCAAGACACGCGAGATGACCGATGAGCCAGCAAAGGAACCGAAGAAGTGCGAAAGAGCTGCCTATTAGATGTATACCACACTCCGAGATGGTTTGAATTGAGACCGAAATGGACCGTGATCATTAATTCATTGCCGTTCGATCGGCCTATGCCCACTTTTGTCATTAGTATCATGAGTAAATGAAGTCAAACGCCTGACCAGGAAGAGTTTTCCGTGGTAGTTAAGTACAGAGATCAATGAAGCACGCGCCAGATGCATTCGATAATGGCCGCTGAGCTACGAAATGTCTACGTGCAGTCGAAGCTAACCGAAGCGGTGTCATATTCTGATGCCACCGTGTTGAAGCTTGTCGGACCAGTCGGGTCTATACTTCATTTTCATGTGTTGCATTAGGTCGACCAGCGATGCGGATAGTGCAGCGGAGCTTGGCCATTTCCAGGAAGAGAGTTCGAGAACGAGAAGTGCGTTGGAGTATAGCTGGATGAGGTTGCCCCCAAAGATTGCGGGGATGTTTTGGATGAGAACGGTACCTGCGCGGTAGACCCAATGGGGCGTGACAAAGACGTGGATACTGCCGAAGCTTACTACAGCTTCTCTACGTGATAGTCAGCGTCAAATCTATGGTGTGTAGTTGCTCTTCTGACGTACAGCACGTGCCATGCGCTACCCCAGCAGGGATTCAGCAGGAGATGTGTCATGTGCAAAGTAATGCGAATGGCAGGTAACAGCTCGTCCTTCTCGTCAAATAGCGGGAGTAGCTTCTTGACATTTTCTTTCGCTACATGATCGCCCTTGCGGAAACGGTTCTGCATCCGGTATAGTGAGCAAAGATACTCGGCGGGCTTGTCCTTTTCGAAGCAAAGATCTGATTTCTGCATTTGTGAGTAAATGGACAGTACCCTAGAAATGAATAGACAAGCATACCGGCTCTGGAAATAATGCAGGGCGATCGAGGGTTGACGCAATCTGGTTCTCGAGACTGTAGATGGTCATGTGCATAGCGCGAAGTAACTCAACATCATTTGGTTCCAGCTCCTGTAAGGCTCTCTTTGACTCTAGATCGAATGCTAGACGTCCTGCGAGGGCTATTTGCTGACCGATATTACCAGCCAATGGATCAAACGAACTGTTGATAGCAAGAAGTAAGACTGATCGGATGGTGTCGATGTTAGGCTCCAAAGTGGCTGCTTCCAGATGTTCCATGGCGTCCGCAAAATACTGCGTCGCCAGGGAGCGGTATCTGATGGAATTGGTTTGGTGATATCCAAGTCTGCCTGACGGATTCCAGCCTTTGTCATGGAGCTGCTTCTTGCCGGTGTTAGGAAGGATGTAGCATGCGATGGAATATATCATATACAACGAGAACATCTCGGTAGAAGTGAGGTCGCTGGGCAGTTCTGGCCCCAGATAGCGCAAGGAAGAGTCCAAGATGGGATAGATGGGTTGCATGATCTCGAGGTACAATTGCATTAGCTCATATTGCTTTTCGGCAGAGTCTTTGTTCATGAATTGCCACTCGTCGAGCTCGTCGTCGGTTTGTTCGTCGCGGATGTTGTGCTCAGCATGCAATCTAGGCGACTTGAGTAGACAGGACTCTGCACCAAGATAGCGATAGCTGTTTGCCGCTTCAGAGAAGTAATGCTCATATTGAGGAGCCTCTGGTGAGAAGAGTTCGACCTTGATCTGGGTGCTGAATGCGCTGGTGTTCTCCACAAGGCTTCCCGAAGCAGCCGGCGAAGGATGCCCGCTTGATAGATTTCGCACACGGTCCACCAACCCGCTGATATAACTGGGGGTAGGTTAGACGGAGCCAAGAAAGACGGCACGATGAGTCACCTCCGGGGTAATAGTTCATTACGCCCATGGTCGTAGAACATGCACTCCACTCCAGCTTTTGTGCATTGCCTGTCGCCGTTAGCAGGACGCCTCCCGGCAGGACAGCAAAACAACGTGCCTGCATTTCGGCAGCAGTGTATCGCAGCCGCGGCGACACTCCCGGCATCTCTTGCATGCGGGGAGACTCTGGGGAAGTTGAGTGCACGGTTCTGAATTGCGGAGGCGACCGGGGTTACCTGAATGAGCGCGTCCAGATCAAACATTGGGGGGCTGGTGCTAGCCATGGCCGCCATGACGACGGGTGTCTGCGCGAACTGTGTATAGAAAGACGAGGTTTAGCAGCAGCAGGGGAATCTTGAACTACGGTTCATTGCGTGCAAGCCCTCGCCAGTGACACAACCATCAGAGGCGCGATAGGAGGCCTGGGCGACGGGGATGGCGAGTGAGGGACAACCTTATCTGGCAAGCGCGCCCGGAAGTAGAAGCGATCAACGACCGCCTGCACCGTCCCGCGTGCCCTCATATGCCACCATCTTGTCCTCCAACCGTGAACTGCGAACATCACCAACCACCTCCTCCAGTTTTCCCTTCGCCAGCGCCATGAAAACCGCGCCGCCGTGGTGCAGACGTGTGATATCCGGATTTCACCATGCAGAGCCGTATCAAGGTGCGTCGCCGCGTGCTGGCCTGTGCCCGCTGTCGGAAACGTAAACTCTCGGTGAATGCTATTGTCTCTTAGGCTCTTGCGTGTTTACTAATTTCACCAGTGTGACGGAAAAGTCCCGGCTTGTACGCGATGCGTAGACGCAGGCGTCCAGTGCGTTGGATTCGATTCATCCACACAACAAGAGGCTCCGCGATCCATTGCCGATTTTCTGGAAGCTCACATTGCTCGGCTTGAGGGCCAGGGTTCTCCATCGACGTTGCACTCAGTTGGTCAGTCGAGTGCTACCCTATCGTCTCCCGCAGAGTCCAGTACCTCTGACCCGAAGGCTGGGCAGTGGCGACCAGAGAAATGTGCCTTTGCCGATAGCCTAGTCAATCAAGTCATGGAAGACATCACGCCCTCATTTCTTGGTGTCTGCAAAGCCCGGCCCTTTCTGCAATGCGTAATCAAGGGAACGCGCCTGCCTTCAAAGAAGGGTCCTGTTCTATCAAATGATCTAAACGAGAACCACCCAAGATCCATACTGAACCCGCAGCAGACCACGGGACTCTTCTACGACCTTATGCCTGATGAGGTTGGTGCAAACAAGCTTTTGAAGAATTATTTGGATCGCGTCATTACGCAGCACCCTATATACCATCGTGACGACGTCATAACAGCTTTCAACTACATCTATCACAAGAACGTCTCATCTCCGGAAGCCGACGAGGACTCGTTACGGAATCGCTACATAGTCTGCATAATCATGGCCATCTCGCTGACCACCAGCGCAAGGAACAATGTGAAAAAAGCAAATGACCTCGCCTTTCAGCTTGTTCGACACGCCATGCAATGGATCCCGGAAGTTGCAACAAACGATATTTCAGGATTGCAAGCCATCCTGCTTTTGGCACAATATATCTTCTTGAACCCGAAAATGGCAGACCTGTGGCTCCTGACAGGTCTGATAAGCCAAGCAGTCATAGACCTCGGCCTCCACCAAGAGCTGCCAAACGATGTAAGGGTGTCTGCCTACCAGCGCGACATGCGGCGTCGTATATTCTGGTGTGCGTGGGAAATGGAGGTCGGCGTATGTTGTATCTTTCTGCGCTCCACAAGCTTGCCCATTAGGCATATAGATGTAGCGTTTCCACTGGAGATAGACGACACCGCCATAACCCAGTCTAGCATAGCGCCTACTGGACGCATGTCAAAGTTCACTCAACGTATCATCTGTCGGTTTCGCCTCATCGAAGCTGACATCATCTCCGTTTTGTGGCACGAAGATCCTATATCGGGCGATTTCACGTCATTGGCGCAATGGATCCAGCACTGTATAGAGGACATAACAAGCTGGCAGCAAGATATATATGCCGCCGCCAGCGCCAACAAGGATCGTAGCCTGAATGCACGGTGGACGGAGATGTGCTTGTACTCCGATATCACAACCCCTTACATCCTATCTTTGCTAAATCGTTCCTCACGCCGAGTACCCAATCCGAATAAAGAGCAGATGATGGTAGCTCTGGTGAATTGTGTCAAAGTTGCAGACGGCTACTTCCAACAATCTGAAGGAGAGGCCGGGAAGATCAAATACGTGTTCCATTCATGTCATCACGTCTTCAACTGCGCACTCACATTCCTCCAGGGGTTGCAACGTTGCAAACAAGAGGTCGCCCGCCAGTACGCCTGGCATCAGGTGGAAGAGTGGATGCATGTCTTCTCAAAATGCTTCCTATCCATCTCTGAGCGATGGGCGGCCGCGAGGAGATGCTACGAGGAATATGAACGGTTGCTACTCCCAGTCAAGAATGAGTACCTAGAGTATCTTAAACAAAAAGCAGCCCTTTATCCGCCCTCTCACCACCAGGCTACATCGGATACAAGTAGTATGTACGACTACCAGAAGCCGCCTCCTGTTCTCACAAAAGTCGACGAGGCTTACCAATTCTGGGCGGTTTTCAACCCAACCACTTCCACGACCGATAGCACGGATCAATTCGGTGCGTATTCGTACAACCTACCACCTGCAGACTGGAATGCAGAATTTTCCTTGAACGATAACGTGGACATGATCTCGGATGCGTCATGATTTAATATATTATGTTTCAACTTTGCTGCCTTACAGGCGTCCTGGTCTCCGGTTTTCATTACGGTATTATCACACCACCGATCGTTGTCTACTTGGCACCTAGGTGTGTCTTAGCTTCGGTGCATTGCCTTTCGTGCCCTGGTGTCTTCGCAAATGCAAATCTTAATTTGACCCGGACTCCTTTTACGGTACGCGTACTACTGCGCGCCCTGTCCGCTGTCTGGGGCTCCGCAAAACGATTTCTATACATTTAAAGATACCAGTCCTCGGTCTCCTCCTCTGCCGACGCCTCTTCTACACCGACCATGATATGCACTCACCTAATTCCAAGTAAGTGCTTGTGGCACGGCTAATAGGACTTGACGTTACATTCGCTAGACCCCTGTCATGGTTTATTCCCACGTATTGACGTGTTCATCAACCGATCCGGGAGCCACACGGCAACATCTACCGGTCCAACGGTAAAGACCTCGAGGCAAATGGATTCATCCAGCGTACAGTGTTCGCTTGAAGGTTCAATACGGGAGACCCTCTACTGCGTCGTGCGCACGCAATCTCATACGCCCTTTCACAGTTGAAGCGGATAAGCGGGTATTCACGAGCTTTGAGAATAATACTTGGCTGTATCGAAAGATGACAAAATTCCAGATATTTTGCTCGCATTAATGCGAGACTGGGAGCATGAACTTGCCTTATAACTCTAACTCGACTGTTTCCTCTACTTCCGTTGGCTTGCCCATTCTCACAACCGCCCTTTTGCTTTTCAGATCCATCACAATGTTGAACAATGTCCCGCTACCACTTGCCTCTGTCTCGACCCTGCATATAGCACCCGGTGCGTTTTGCTCATCTTCAAACAATTGACCCACTTGCTCCCACGTAGGTTTCTCACCCAATGTTCCAGCATTTTCAGCCATCGTTCGAACGCGTGTCAAGGAGTCTTTCAGCCATACGGTATCTATTTCCCCAGGGTGTTCAAGAAGTAAGTGGTTTGTATGAATTACTTTACCAGTGGAGTCCGGCAGCAGGCGTGCGAATGTGCTTTTCGTAAATTCCAGGCCCACGGATGTTGTCGTATCTCCTAACAGGATATGCGCCGAAGACGCCATACCAAAGCTTTCCAGCTTGCGGGCTGCTTCCTCAACTGTGTTGCTTTCCAGAGCCATGCGTAGACCAAAGTGAGCCGGCATTCGGGTAGAATCTACGCCATGGACTTTTATCGCATTGAACAAAGTGCCCACACTGGAGCTGTTGAAGCCTATTTTTCCAATGATACCTGCCTCCGTGACCTGGATGAGTGTTGGCTTATTAGGCTGTGTAATCTTGGTAATGATGAGGTTTTCTTTCTGCTCGGTCATCCACTGCATCATGTCAGTCTGTCCTCTTTGTCTCTTGATTTTCGCAAGACAAGACACTCACGTCCCAGTTCTGCGCCAACCATGCACGGTCATGCGTGTTCCAAGCGAGTGCCGTACATCCATCACTGAAAAGACCAAAGTTGATCTCCGTCCTGACGTTCAAGGCTACAATCTCCAACAAATTGCGTCCAGATCCATCAGCAATGCCTTGCATCTCTTCGTGATACATTGGCCATTGAGCTTTTGCCCGGTTCTCGAACTTTGCTGCGTGCTGTAGGACTTGAGGCCATCTCTGTTTGCAATTCTTCAGGAAGAGACCCGCGTAAAATTCGATACCGCGGCTAATCTGTAGCTTCGCAGCTTGGCCATGTTGACGACCAATCTAGGGTGAGTTTATCAGCAGTGACCCACGGATCATTGCGTTGCAGAAATGCTAACGATGACGTCGCCCGTAGTACTAACCTCGTACGGCGTCCCTTCACATTCGACCACCAACATCTTTTGTAAAACAGCTCAACACTCCCCTGATGAAAATCAGGTCGAGCAGCAAGCCAAATCATCACACATCATCACCATGCTGCTAAAGCCATTTCTCGACAGCTCCGATGCAAGCGCGACCCCTCGGCAACCCCACGTTTGCCCCGCCTTTGCGCGCTCAATTCCGCCCGATTTATCGCCTTGTTTCTAATTCGCTCATGGAGTGGAAAATGGGGATAGCCTAACGGAACATGCCGCGCAAGTACGCGTTTGGTTCGTCCACCGCTGCGGGTAGACCTGCATGCATGTAGTATAATTACACCTGGTTGCTTGAGGATTCCTGAGCATATCAGGGGCTCTGTGAACCACACCGACGGTGTAACATGGGGGGAGGGGGCGTCATTAACAGGTTACTCTGTCGGTGTGTCGCTCTGTTTACTATGCCGCCGCCTGTAGCAACATTCCATGTCCAGAAGGCCTTTTGTAAGAGCAAGTTTGATATTCTTCAACATGCCGAAACGAGTACTCTGTTCGTATGGGATCGATATTGATGCAGTAAGTAACAAGTGTGAATAATCTCCTTATGATTCAAGCTAATCTTCTGCTTATGATAGGTGAGCGGATGGTGAGTACGGTTTGAACCATGGTATCTCGTTTCCACATGCTAATCGCAATCCGAGGCTGAACACCAGAACTGGTGCTCCAGCGGATCCTACCGACCTAGTCATTTCTCCTGTACCCATCTTCCACATATTGTGCTTCATTGTATCCCATCACGTCGGATATCAGTGATTCCAAAATATAGCAAGACGCACGCAGATGATGTAGTCTAACTATCAGGCCGAACGCTGCTACGCACAAGCCATCCCGCTCCGCATTACACGTCCCAATCCAACTTGTACTCGTAGACATCATAACACAGCGCCCCGCGATCCCTGCCCATCACATCCGCACTCACTTTCCTCCCTGAATCCCCACACGGCACCGGAATCTCCTCTTCCTGCTCAAACCGCCATGTCAACACAAATGACTGCCTGCTCCTTAACCTCTCGGCATAATCCTGATCGAACCGCTTGACCATTGCCGTTTCAGCGTGTTTCCGTGTTTCGTGTCGGTAGGCCACGACGCAGGAGAGCATGTGGTCTTGTTTGGTGACTTGCAGCTCGAGTCGGAACTATTGATGTGTTTGCGAGTTTCGGACGCGCGTCGTGTGGTAGAAATAAATTCTGGTGTCTTCAGTGGTAGTGGAGGGTTGGCCTTGGGGAATGGCTTCGACAATGGTGTAGATGGGGCGGCTGGAGGTTGAGGTGCGGGAGATGATGAGGTAGACTGGCGTCATTACTGAGAGGTATGGTCAGATGTCCGGGTAGGTAAACCCGTGGGTGGTTTTGTAGATGGCAGTTGTGTTTGGCTCCTAGTATGCGGTAGTTTCTTTACTGTGCTTGCTGTAATGGAGAGTATGATAACCAACGCGGGTGTCCTGAAAATTATGAATGTTGTGCGTAGTAGGTAACAATTGGGGAAGTTTGATCAATGCCGAAAGGAAAGTCGGCAAATGAGGATAGGTAGCAATCGTGCCATGCAGTTAGACCAATGTCTAGTCATGGGCGTCATCATTGGAATTAGAGACAAAGCGATAAACGAACTGGTGAGGTACGGTCATGTTCGATGATTATGAGAAATTGTAGGCGTTTGCAGGCACTAGACGGCCCAGTCGCGACTGCCAAATCCCGATACCTTAGTACTTTGCAGGACTTTTGCCATCTCTTGTGAACTGTCTTACACGACCACATCTGACATATTCGAAGTAGCTCTTGATCACTGAGATTTAGAAAGGAATCGCGTTCTCATTCGATGCTCAACCATGACCCTCTGCCATAAGTCACTTTCGCTAAGCTTCTTGTTCATCTCAGTGATGTTCTCTTCCTTACTTCCGTTCACATCGATCTTCATCTGTCAGTGATGGATTCAATACGTGTATGTTTGAAACTCACATCGATCAGAAGGCCACGCTGGCGATAAGTATGCTCAACTGGTAGAGTCTCCATCTTGTACTCCTCGAACCGCCTCTCAAACTTTTCGTTGCTGTCATTGCTATCCCTGGCTCGAGCCGAGTATCTAGACTTGGCATTCTTCTTGTTGACACGTAATGATAAGACAACGTCCGGTTTTGCGTCGGCGTAAAAATCATCTTCGAGGGGTAGTTCTTCTGAGAACGGCCATTTGCTCCAAGAGTTAAGTTGCTCGGTGTTTCGTGGAAATCCATCAATCAGGATGCCTGCTTTCTGTGGTTGTTGTTTCATAACCTCCAAGATTGCGCGGAGGATGAATGGATTCAGCTCTTTGGACGTTAAAAAGCCTTGATTATCAAGCTTGTCTTGAATATTCAACGCGAGGGGTGCGTCATAATGTTCGCTCATCCAGCTGCGTAAACCATCGCCGACAGAATAGTGTACGAGGTTGTGAGTTTGGGCGAGACGAGAGCATAGCGTTCCTTTACCCGCTCCAGGTGCTCCTGCGATATGCTTAGTAAGAAGCTTTGAGCAATAGTGCCACGATACATACCTAGGACAGAGATGATGACAAAGCCGCGCGTAGATCTGCTGGATCCTTGGGAAGCTTCCATGGTGTTGATGTAATTCGTATGCACCGAGTGCGGTCTTCCGGTGTCAAACCAGCCGATCCTTCAAAGAAACATTGGAAAGTGAGTATGGTTAAGCGTCTTGGGCACAATTGAGGGGTATTCCAGGTGTTTGGGCTGCCTCACACCTCCTCAAATTGCTATTGGCAGCAAGCGCCCCCACATATATTTGGAGCCGATCCTAGACTCCGCACTCCGCCGTAGCACCTCACGACGGACATAACACTCTTCTTCAGATAAGTTTTGAATCCAGGCCCCCCGACTACTTCAATAGTCATTCTCCCCTCCTTTTCGAGCAACACATTAAAGACCTTTGCAAAGATGGTACTTCTATCAGCACTGACTGAAGTCCCCACCCTTCGCTACCTCGTCGTTATCGCTTTCGGCGCAGTAGGCGCCTACGCTGCGCTGTACATGCGAACTAGACCGAATCCCAACAAGGTCACAGCATTGAAGCATGAGGCTTCAGACAAGAGCTCCGAAAACCTTACCGAAGAGCCAGCCCAGCCGCTGGATCCGACCAGGCCACCAGATGCACCCGTGTCTGTCAACTACTTCCCATCACGCCTATGTAACTACGCGTGCAAATTTTGCTTCCACACTGCGACCAGCTCCTTCAAGCTCAGCCTCGAAGAGGCAAAACACGGCTTGAAACTCTTGAAAAATGCTGGTATGCGCAAGCTGAACATCGCTGGGGGCGAGCCATTCCTTCACCCGCAATTCCTCTCCTCACTTCTACAATACTGTAAAGAGGAACTTGCGGTTGAGAGCATCAGTATCGTGAGTAATGGGAGCTTGATCAGCGACGAATGGATGGAGGCGAACGCTCAATGGCTGGACATACTGGCTATCTCGTGCGATTCCTTCGACCCGCAAACGAATATCAACATTGGCCGCGGCGCTGATGGGCAGAACACAGACCGATTGTTTAAGATTGCCAATTGGTGTAGGATGTACGATGTCAAATTCAAGCTCAACACCGTCGTCAACATCTGCAACTGGAACGAAGATATGGCCGCTCAAATCGAGAAGTTAGCGCCTTTCAGATGGAAGGTATTCCAGTGCCTCATTGTGGCAGGCGAAAACGAAGATGAGACTAGGAAGCGAGATGCTAGGAAATTTCTGGTATCTGACGAGCAGTGGCGAACATTCTGCGACAGGCACAAGCACCTCACATGCTACGTCCCGGAGGACAACAACTCCATGGCAAGCAGCTACTTGCTACTTGACGAATACATGCAATTCCTAGACAAGGGCGAGGGGATGATGACGAAGAGCGAGTCCATCTTAAAAGTGGGCGTCGAAAAAGCCATGAAGCAGATAGTCTGGGACACAAAGTCGTTTGTTGAGCGTGGAGGAATCTACGATTGGGGAAGATCGGACATGAAGTCAGCGAAGAAATGCGGAACGAAACTCGACTTGAAGGCCTTGGAGTTTTAACGGGTTCGAGAGATGTGCCGACTTGGTGCAAGGAGACGGAGAGACCAGTAAACTTAGTGCAGTAGCTGTACGTTGGCAATAGCATGCCGCATTTATCTATTAAGGATTCGATTGCATGCGCAGGTCTGTCATGTTACTCTGCACAGTAACTGTCCGGGATATCGAGTATAGTTGGTTTATGACATACAATTAACGGCAAGTGCAAAGAGATATGCGAGGATGCCGTGTCGTGGAAGTAGCCTATGTTGCGAAGCTAGACGTTCTACGCACGATCTCCTTCCGAACCAATCAGTCAACGCGCCAAAGTCATCACAGTTCGCCACCAATCCTTTTCGTGCCTTCCTCTAATTAGGCTTTCTTCCAAAGAATTTTTTTTGCCAGACAAAGAAGACGTGATGGAATTGGAAACCTCGGCAAAACGCATCGCGACCTGGCGTCCACTTTCACCCAGTGATATTCCAGACCTCGTCATTATAGCATCCAAAATACATCCCGACCTGCCAGAAAGCGACACTGTTTTCCTAGAGCGTGTTCAGCTCTTTCCAAAAGGCTGTCTAGGTCTGTTCAATTCATTCGATAAACTATGCGGCTACGTAGTATCTCACCCCATACATTACCGCCGACCTCCTGATCTGGATTGCTTACTGGGCGAGATTGCGGCAGATGCGGATCAGTATTACATTCACGATCTTGCCATCTTGCCTGATATGCGAGGCTCCGGTATGGCGCGCCAAGGTATGGATCGTGTCCTGAAAACGGTGGCTTCGCAGCATGTCACCACTTGTTTGGTGTCTGTATACGGGACAAGATCATTCTGGGGACGGTATGGGTTTAAGCGGCCAGATACGGTTGATGACAAGCTCGAGGAGAAATTACGGGGTTACGGGCATGATGCGACCTATCTTGAGCGGAGGAATGAGTGAGCATGTTCAAAGACGGAGTATCCTTGTGCTAGATGTGGAAAAGACGGTGTTTCTTTTTTGAAATCGGGAAAAAGGCTAGGTTGGAGGAGATGATGAATGAGAGCCAACTGTTACAGCAAACACGTTTATTTGTAGTCATGACGTTTGTCAGAAAAGATAGCAGCAATCAAGCCGAAGGTTAGGCAATTCAGATCTTGCAAAGCGTCTGCATGGTGTCCTTGGTGCTTTGCGATGTTTCCTTGACCACCTTGATAAGCTCCTTGAATCTGGATCACGTCAGCTCTATCCTCCTAGAATGCCAACAACGGCCCGGACGCTTCTCCACGTACTCAGGTCTGCTTGCATCTCCGACGAACTCGTACAGGAAGCTCTCGCTAGTTGTCACGATAGCGCCTTCATGCCTCAACCTTGCCAGCGCAATGGGAACTTCTTCCTTGTTGCAACTGCTCACTCCATCTGCAATGACGTACACCTTGTGGCCGTTCTTCAGAAGATCAAGTGTAGTCTGGGTGACGCAGATGTGGCTTTCGATTCCAACGATGATGCAGGATAGCGGCCCAGTGGCGTCTAGAGAGTCGAGGGCTTTCTGAACTTCGGGTGTACTGTGTTGATGAGTCTAGTGTGTTTTCTAGAGCACACGCGGACATACATCATAGAGAATAGTGTCTTGTCAAGATGACAGAGTGTCTTGACGCCATTGGACTTGTCCAGCTGGAGTTCCGGACAGGTCTCGCCCAATCGCGCACGATTTTGCGTGGTCGCAAATACGGGGATGTTTAGCAACTGGCCTGACAATGTTGGTCAGTAAGAAGTGAGGAGGGTCATGGTGTGGAGCGGACTCGGATGGTCCGTCACTTTTGGGTAGGTGATGTGAGACTTTAGGGACTAATCCAATCTGACAGACCCAATGTCGACAGTGAGACGGCGAGACAGGTGGGCGGTGGGATGGAGGTCTAGGCGCAGCCAAGGCGTGGGTGTCTGTGGTGATGTTTGAGGCGGAGAGGGCCTGAACGTACTGGCTTTGAGTAGCTTTTGCGCGGTCGAGACTACTTTGGGAAACTCATAGATGGCAGGACGGAACTTTTCTTGCAAGTCGCAAATGCTACCACATTATGAGTAGAAAGACTGATGGTTGTGGTGGAAGGCATACAAGAGGGCGGGGTTCGCTATGGTACGTCAGCCATTGTCGCACGGAATGGTAACTCAGCCGCCTACAAACCCTGGGTCGCCAGTCTTGCGCTGAAGCCATGGCTGAAGAAAAGGTTCTACGGGCAGCAAAGGTTGTCTCCAAAGACACAGCTGGTCGTGCAAGGCGTGGGAGGAGTGAGGACAGCATACCATAGTATTGCGTAGTAGCGCAAGCAAGCCTCATGCGATGCCTCGGCTAGAGGGAACGACATGTACACCATACACGGTACGCGGCTGCCCCTTCAGTTCAGCGCGCTCGCCTGGCGTAGCCGCACCTGTGCACCCTTCGGCCCTTCCGCCCGCCGTAGCCTCTCGCAGGAACATTCCCGGTCTTTTGAAACAAGTCCGCCCGCAGCCAATTGCCCGCATATTACCCCCCAATTTACCGCGTCCAGACGTTTCCATGAGTCGATGGGCGGTGCAACATGACATTGTGCGGGACCGGGCATCAGGAGAAGTCTGTATTTAGCACCAGAAGCATGCGTACTTCCATTACGAAATGTCCCTGCGTGTTCCTGCGCAGTCGCGGTAGCGGTAGAGCCGGTGAGATGAGTTAGATGACCATCAATGCGACCAAAAATATACTGGTTTGTATTTTGGGGGTTGTGCGTGTCTTGTCAGAAGGGGGGAAAGAAGAGGCGCTGGGCCGTCTGACTATGATCCAACACGCCCCCTACATCGGAGTCTCACGAGAAGCCATGATCCCCTGCGATGTAGATGCTGAAGGGGTAGGCTTCAGCTCTGCTAGCTCACCGTCGACCCAGTCTGCCACTCAGCCAGCGCTCCAGGTCTGTCCGATGCTACCGTAAACAGTAAGCTGCGAGGGTAGTATAGGAGCACCAGCAGCAGCAACATGGAGAGGCCCGTTGCACATTACCGGCTCCGCACGGTCAGCGCGGTCAGGGCTTACGACGGCTGACGGTGCGTTAGAGTAAAGGACGGTGGCGCAGGCGTGTGCTTTTTTCCCTGAATCTGTGCTCTGAGCGCGGGGAACAGGGCCACCGACGACGTTGTGGTGATGGCGGCATTGGCAGTCCATGTCGTAGAGGTGGAGAATAAGCAACACACGGTGTGGTGTGTATTCAGTCATTTAGGTGCAAGCCTCCCAGCAGCAGCAACGGCGCGCAGCCCCGCCATGTTGCAGCAGAGGATATATATTGAATTGCGAGGCGCCCCTGTCGCAGTCACAGTTGGTGTAGATGACGGCACACGGCCATCCCAAAACGCTCTAGACGCAGCCCTGTGCGTTCATCCCTCGTTGGGCGTGGCCCAAATGCCTATGCCCCATGCATACTGCAACATAGCCTCACAGACAGTCGAGATTCCCTTTGGCACTGCTTCGCTCGTTCACTTGTCTGCAGTCTTCTCCACACACCCAACAGCTCCTGCATCTAGTCCATTGTTTAGCGCTTGGCCCGCCGAACCACACAGGCCGCCGATTACCAGCGAATCGTTCGGACAAGGCTCTCACGGCAGGGGTTCACGCACCAGCACCTCACTCGACGCCGAATTCCCGACTCCGACTCTCCATACTTTGCCTTTGTCTGCTCTGGAAGCACAAGTTCGCTCTCTCTTCTCCCTCGGCGCTCTGCACCCGCACTGCGAGCAGCATCCACGGCGGCAACCCCTCGCCTGAGTACCGCCATTCCCATTCCCATTCCCATAGCCATCGGCCACTAAAGTTTATGAGCGACCACCGCCACAACCACCCGCAGTATCTTTATATTCACCATCCGCAGCCCATCCATTCCGACCCCCGCTCGACAAAAGAGCGCGCCCCCGCCATTTACTCTCTTTCCCACGCCCACGCCCACGCCCCCAAACTGCACCACCTGCACCCCCACGTCCAGTACGCCCAGGTGCCGCCACACCTGCTGCTGCATCCGTTCCTGCAGCTCGCGCGCATCGACGAAGTGCATCAATCCGCCGAGCACACGCCCTTGCCCGCCGTAATTGTGTCTCCCCACTCACTGAGCCCGCCTCCCCAGCGGGACTCAGGCCGCACGCTCTCCAAGAAGCCTCCCGTGAAGACGGCACAGGCACACACAGATACCACAGATGGGCATAAGGATACAAAGTGCAGCGTGCCCACCAGCGCGCCCACGATGACATCAAACCGTCTACCAAATATGCTGAGCAAACGAGACGACGCCGCCTCCCAGGCCCAGGCCCAGGCACGAAGCCAGCGCCCGTCCATCGTCTCGCAGCACTCCAATTCCGTCCCCTCTACGCCCCTGCAGGCCGCCCGGAAGTACAGCACGCGATCACGTTCCCCTTCCCCAAACGGCGGTCTGGGCAGCCATTCGCCACGCTCCGTATCGTCTGAGGCGAACAGCACCATGCCGACGCTTAGAAACGCTCGCGCCTCTTCTGGATGCAAATTCGAAACTAACGTCGGTATGCTTGGCAGGAGACGAATGCCTTATCAGTCGGACGAGATACTGGACAAGGCGAAAGAAGAGCCAAAGAAGAGTTTAGACCCCCACGAAGAGGACAAGCTGAGTGGCGACATGCGAGAACTATACGACCGGTTAGTGCCGAGACAGCAAGACACCAACACGCGAGAGCGCTTCGTGAAGAAGGTGCAGCGCATACTGGAAACCGAATTCCCCGGCACTAAGATTACGGTCCATGTCTTCGGGTCCTCTGGCAACATGCTGTGGACATCCGAGAGCGATGGTAAGCGTCACATCGCCTATCCAGGTTCGCGCTAACTTTGACAGTTGACATTTGCATCCAAACGCCCATGAAAAGGCTGGAAGAGATGCATTCGCTAGCCGAGGCGCTTGACAAACGTGAGTTACCAGTACCGTCTCAACTGGCCCCGTCTGACACCCACAGATGGTATGGAGCGTGTTGTCTGTATACCGGCAGCCAAGGTCCGGATAGTAAAAGTCTGGGATCCCGAGCTGCAGCTTTCTTGCGACATCAACGTGAACAACGTCGCCGCAATCGAGAATACGCGTATGATCAAGACCTACATCCAGCTTGACGACCGAGTACGCCCACTTGCCATGATCATCAAGTACTGGACGAAGCGGCGTATCCTAAACGATGCTGGTAAGAACCCTGCCAAGGCCCGTACTTCCCCTCTAACACCCCACAGGAATTGGTGGCACCATCAGCTCGTATACGTGGATATGCCTGATTCTCAACTTCCTTCAAACGCGGGATCCGCCCGTTCTGCCCAATCTGCATGAACTTCCCGATCGCGCACGGGACGAGACAACTGGCCAGCCTTCGTTATCGAGTTTTGCCGACGATGTAGGAAAACTGAGGGGGTTTGGAGAAAAGAACCAAGAAAGCCTGGGCCAGCTGCTATTTCATTTCTTCCGGTTATATGGACATGAAATAGATTATGAAAAAGAGACAATCTCGGTACGACAAGGCAAGCGCATACCCAGAGAAGAAAAGGGCTGGCATCCGGGTGGAGGTCAGAAAGAGGGTGTTAATCGTCTTTGCGTTGAAGAGCCCTTTAACATCGAGCGAAACTTGGGAAACTCTGCAGACGACTACGCGTGGCGGGGTATACATCTTGAGATCCGCCGCGCCTTCGACCTTCTCGCAGAGGGTCAACAGCTCGACAAGGCCTGTGAACAATTTGAGTACCCACCTGAAGAGAAGCCGAATGCCATCTTCAAAAAGCCACAGTCACAAAAGGCCATCATCACCTCGAGCGTGCCTAATCGTAACGGACGAGGCGGTCCCAACTCGCGAGGGGGCAGAGGTGGTTTCAATCTCAAGGGCCAACATGGAGGCAGCAGACGGTCTTCTGGCAGCTCGAATTACAGCCAAGGTCGACCACCATTTCTGCACAGCCCACCTATTCCTTCGAGCGCTGGACCAGAATACTTCAGCTTTCCTAGAGGTATCCACGACCAGCTGCATGATCAACTGTACCAGCAATACCAGATGTTAGAGATGCAGTCAAACTCCTTGCGCGCACAATTGGCGGCGCAGCAACACGCTCAGCAAGCACACCAAGTACGGGCTGCCCAAATGCATGCACATGCCGTTGCTCAAGCACAAGCACAAGCCCAAGCCCAAGCCCAAGGACGAGCATCGAATAGTACGAATGGGTCCCCACAAAAGTCGCCTTACGTCAACGGGCGGCAAAGCCCACGATTAGCTGAGCGTGGTATACTCCCCGGTGCTCTCCCCCAGGGCTTTATGTATCACTACCCCAGTTTTTACAGCCAGTCTTCGACGGATGCAAATGGCTCGCAAGACGGATCTCGAACAAACCCCTCTTCACCGTCGTTGAGCAACAGCATGCCGGGCATACATCGAGGCGTGCACCGCGCATCGAATGCAAGCGAGACGAGCTCCCTTCGCTCGCACTCGCAACCTCCACGTAACGCAATGCAGCAGCCTGTCATTGTGGGATACCCGCTCTTGTCACCGCTCGTCGACCCTAGTACATTTGCCGGCTACCCTATCGCGCGATCTTCGCAAGACCCCTCAAAGTCGCAGGGAACCTCGGATGTCACAGTAAAGCCAGCAGTTTCTCAGCAAGAGTCTGTCCATTCTTCCGATAGCAGCTCGCCAAAGGAGTACGTGGGCTACTGCATGGCAGAACAGCCACAGCCACAACCGGTGCGCTCACTACAAGACTACGCTGTTCCAGCAATCCCATCCTACAGCGAATTAGCCCAGCGTCGGAGACATGTGTCACCAGAGATCACACAGCCACTTTTGAGCACTGCGTTGCGGCGGGTGACACGCTCACCTTCCCCACTTGGAGGCCATATGCGAAGTTACTCCACTTGTGTCACTCAACCAAATGACGAGGCCCCTGAGCAGCGAAAGTCACGCGTGGACTCGGTTCGACCTACTCCTATTGATAATAATGGTCCGGTCATTGTCAATGGCTCGTTTCCAACTCAGCCCCGTCCTAGAGGTGACACAGTCGATACTGCGACACCAGAGGCGCCGTCTCAAGCTCCAATCAACATGTTCGCCAACGACCAAGCTATACATCAAATCCAGCAACTTCAGGCGCATCAACAATTGGTCCTTCAGGAGATACACAGGCAGAAGGCGGTAGAGAATATGGGGCCTCCCATTGTCAACGGGTCCATGAACGGGCATCCAGCCCTGGACACTAGTGGCATGTCCCGTGTCCCAAGCGAAAATCAGCAGTCATTTCCCACGCTTAGTGATGCTTGGGTAAGCTACGACACTACGAACGGTCACCAAAGCGACCGCAGCGAAGACACATCGCCAACACGTACTATATCTCATCATCAGTGGGGCGCATCCGCATACACCAATGGCCTCCCACCTTTAGAAACAACGAAGGTGCAGCGAGTACATCCCCAAGAAGTTAAGTCTGCCACCATCCCGTTGCTGTCACCTGTCCTCGAGAACCGCACGCCGTCTCCTACTGCTACACGATCCTCAGACCTCAACAAGCTTGTGAACGGCCACAAGGCACCAACGAAATCGAATAACCAGCAACATCGCCCCGTATCGCTTACCGGGGGATCGAATGGAAATGGAAAGGAAAGTCGCAACGGTCAGCAACAGAAGAGCACTCAAGGCAGCGAGCGCACAAACAAGTCGAATGGCGGAGGCTCTAGTCCCAACTCCTGGCAACAGCAACCTGCCCGTAAGAAGGGGAAGAACAAGAAGCCAAGAGTGCCAGAGCAGAAGGCGACGGGCGAGCCAATGCCCGCCAATGCAGCTGACCGCAAAGGCGGCTAGTCTGCCTCCACCGACGTCGTTTAGGTCAAGACATGTTGCCGCCCTTTTCGACAGCTCATTTTTCGGGTTTTGGATACCAATACAGCACGACAAGACACCTGCTCTAACCTGATGGAACCGTGCTGACTCTAGATCTGGTTGGCTTGTTTTCCATCCGGCTACTGGAAAGCTACACGTTGATGTGGGGAGAAGACCTCATCATCAGAGAGGTAATGGACGAAACACTGGAAGAAAAAAAAAGGGGAAAGCATCCGGCCGTCGTTTCTCATGTGGCCTTCATCTCGGTGACTTTCATGTCATACTCGGCGGCGCGAAATCACGCGCTCGCGCAGAGCGCTTTATGTTTTTCCCATTCGAATGGCGTTATTGTTTTCTGTTTGTACGCGCGACACATGGATGGTTTCGCATCAGCTGGGAGTTTTTCGTTTCCTCTTTTGTTGGGTTTCCTCAAGTTCATACGGAATATCTCGGTACACCAAAGCGTTTGTGTTTTCTTCCTGTAGCTTTGCGCATATCAGGTCGCGGGCTCAGAAGCTTTTTTTTTTATTGTAGGCTGGCTCATTGTGATACTTACTATGGGAATTGCGCACATGGGTACCATTGATCAGGGAGTGGATGGACATGTATAGATAAAAAGAAAGAGCGAGTGGGGTCGATGTCTTATGGCAAATGGCTTATACTGATGCTCGAGATGAGGTAGAGAAATGAGAAATTGTTAAAAGTAAGATGTTAAAGAGACTATGTCATGCGTGGAGCTGTAATGTGCCATAGTGTAACTTCTTAGCCCTTTCAAGAAGTAAAGCACAACACTTTTCACTCTCACTATCTTCGTATTCCACTCCATCTCTTATCTTCCATCCCCCTTTTGGTCCACATTCAAATACTTTCCCACTCACTCCACTAGCCAGCATCTCATCAAATGCCTCCATCAACCCCTCCATCGGAGTCAACAGTCCCTCCCCCTCCAGCATGTCGTAAAATCTACCATCACTAATCCCCGTCCTGACCACATTCGGCGCCACAGCATTAATCGTGATTCCCTCATCCCGCAATAACACACCATACGACCTCGTCAACCCAACCAGCGCATGTTTTGCAGCCGTGTAAACCGGTAAACTGGGAACGCAATACAACCCACACACACTAGCTACAAGCCCCATCTTCCCTCTGAACTGCTTCTCCCCATCACTATCCCATGTCACGGCTTGCTGCCGCCGAAACTGCTGTAGGGTCAAGGCAACCGTATACAGCACCCCCGTGAGATCAACATCCACAACCGCCAGATCCGGTTTCTCAAACTCGTCGGCAGCTACAGCCCGGCTTTCCCACGGAAAAGGAAGCCATTTCCTCTCGCCGATGCCAGCGATGGGGAAAACCGAGTCGATTCTGCCGTTGAAAGCGAGCAGAGCGGCGCGGAAGGCGCTTAGTTGCGAGTCCCAGGATGAAGTGTCGCACGCGTGGAAGTGCAGGACGGTCTTGTTGGGGGTGTTGTGTTGGGAAAGGAGGGATGAGAGTGCCGGGGTGTGGGTTAGGTCTGCGGTGAAGATGTGGTAGTTTAGGTGGAGGAGGTGGGCTGTTAGGGCGAGGCCTATGCCGCTTGCGCCGCCTGGGGGATGGGTTAAGCGATTAAGGGGGGTGGGG